>SJYC01005161.1:0-12980 GCA_006408675.1 Madoqua kirkii | reverse complement strand
TGAATAGGGCAAACAAGTTGAATTCCTATTTGAAAGTTGGCCTAAATAAAAAGTTGCTCATGCCACTAAATTATATGCATACATAAGGTGGAGAGTGCATGTCTGGAAATGATGCAACTGGATGAGCTATCAAATCATAAATATTTTCTTATGTTCATAGTCTCATAGAATTCCAGGTACCATTGTCTTAAAGGCATTAATGTTGTTGACTATATTATTTTCATGTTTTATTCATTTTTGCATTTGTTTGTATTTGAGTATTCTCCTGTGATTTCTTTTTCTTGAGATGGTGCTCAAAAAAAAAAACAAAAAAAAAAACAAAAAAAAGAAAAAAACAAACTTAATTATGAAAATAATGGAACTAGAAGGGAAGGTTTTGCAAAGTCTGGAATGTTGAAAAACTTAAACATTTTAAAGTCCTCTATGTAACAAAACCCCACTGTTATAAAAAGTAGTTCTAGATTTTGTTTATTGGTTAAAAGTTCCCTTAAATTACAAATTGGGTAACTTTTTCCTAGAATAGTTCAAGACCTATAAATCATTTTAAGAATGTTTCACTTTGAAAATAGCTTGTAATCAACAGAGTGTTAGAAATTTTTTGTTAAAAGGTATAACAGAGAAAACATATCAGAAAGATTTCAAGTTTTGAGCTACTTCTCATTGTCAGTCTTCCTTTTCAGTAAAGTTTTGTTTTAGTCCAAACTCATTCTCTTTCCCTTATATCTTGCATTCACACTTTAGCTCACCTTTATCTGGCTTCCACTCTTCTCTGAAATGCCTCCCAAACTCGGAAACAACATCCTACTGACACTTTTTAATTCTTATCTTACTGGATATCACAGGTGCTTTGAACACTGTTGACATCTTCCTCCTTTTTAAAACTTACTACTCTAGAATCAGTGGAACAATCCTATTCTGATCTCTTCCTCAGTCCCCAGACATTAAATGATGGAGCTACTCAAGTCTCTTCAAAATTCCTTCTTCAATTTTCTTTTTCGTATGTAAGAAAAAGTTTCACATGTATCTATTCTTTCTCTCTTATTCTTCTGGCCCTCTGTCTCATTTATACATTTGATTCCACATAAGCATGACTATAGAGTTTCTGAATCATGATGATGTTTCTTGGTACCTTTAATTGAACATGCTATAAGATGTGTATAAGAGACAGGTTTTTGCTAAGTTGATGGAAAGTTTAGGAACATTCAGTCAATAAGCTATTGTTCAAATTAAATCACATTTATTTAGGAATAAACAAATTTGAATTAGAGGTAAATTAGTTCAGGCTAACTATAACAAGTAAGATTTCCTTTGTATTTATTTTTCTTCATTTCTGTCAGAGAGTTGAATGTTTCTCCTAACTTATTTCTGTAATGTTTGTTTATATATCAATTGATTCTAATTTGAGTAAGTTACATTCAACTGAAGTTCATTCAATGTTGATATTCCACTCAACAATCATTTTAAAATTAACTTTTCATTTTAGAAAATTTCAAAAGCAGATTAAAATAGGTAAAGAAAGAAACTCGCTCAGTCGTGTCTGACTCTTTGCGACCCCATAGACTATAGCCTACCAGGCTCCTCTGTCCATGGGATTTTCCAGGCAAGAATACTGGAGTGGGTTGCCATTCATTTCCTTCTCCAGGAGATCTTCCCGACCCAGGGATTGAGCCCCTGTCTCCCCCATTGTAGGCAGATGCAAACAGGTAAGACAGTATAATAAACCTTCACACAGGTAAGACAGTATAATAAACCTTCACACATTTTATCACACAATTATTAACTCATGACCAAGACCATGTCAAATCAATCCCTACCTATTACTTCCTGTTCATTATATTATTAAATTCCAGACATAATATCATTTACATGAATTCCAATAAATATCTGAAAAGACGGACTCTTACTTTTCCAAAATAAAATCACAGTACTGTTGCCATACCCCAAATAAAAATATTTATATTCCTTCAATGTCACCAAATATCCAAAAAATTTTTCCTGAATGTCTCAGCTGTATGTCTGCTAAAAACAAGATAACAGGCCCCAAATGAAGTTCCTGTGCTAAGCGCCACATCACAAACACTGAAACTTTATTAGCTTCAGCTTTAGCAATAAGGAATCTTAAACCAGTTAACTAGGAATCACCCTGATCAGCATTAATTAAAGAATCTGCCTAATCCTCGAAGTTCCCTCAAGGAAAGTTAACTGCCAATAACCAACTGCTATTTTTGCCTAACATAACTTTCTTGCTCCCTTTCCCTTCTGCCAAGGTTTTCATTTTGTACAGGTCCTCAGAGCTGTTTACTTTCTGCCAGACTGGATACTGTCCAACTGGAAACCATTTTTGTACAAATAAACACAACTTTTTGATATACCTCATTTTATCTTTTAACAGTCCTGGTATCTGAAGAGGGGACTGAAGGGGGCTCCCGCCACCACTACCCTGCGCAGGCCCGGCCCCGGCCCCGAGAGCACTGAGCCGCCAGCCCTAGGTGCCTGTGAGATCTCCCGAGGTCGCCGCTTTCTCGCTGCCTCTGGAGGTGGCGGGCGCATCCCTGGATCTCAATCCTGCAGCTTTGTGTTAAGAGCTTTCCAACTATCTGAACACTTCTTTTTTCGAACTGGGTTGAGAAGCTAGCCAGACGTGAACAGGGACTGACTCAAAAACCAGGCTGGGCCCAGGGATAAATCAGTTTGCACTCCAAAGCTGGACCGGTTCTGGTTTCCACTCAGAAGCTGGATCAGGTGTGGGGATGGACTGGTTCCGACTCAGATAGCTGACGGGTCTGGAACGTGAGTGGATACGGCTTAAACTGAACTGGGTCCAGTGTCGGCCTCAAATGAGTAACATTTTGTTTCAAGGCTGAACAAGCAGGTTAACATTAACTAAGGATAATCTTGACTACCCGTGGCCATAGTGGAGAAAGGCTAAGCAAGATAAACGGAACTGTTTACGAGGTACCCTCAAGAGAAAAACAGCCTGTCGGCACTCACTAGAAAGGATGAAGGGAAAGTTATTTTTCATCTTCCATCTTCCCCTGGTTTCTGGTGACCAGGATAGGAAGTGCTGGCTCACCCTAGTTACTCTGGTACCAGTAAACTGGATCTTGAGAAACAAGCAGAAGTTACCAAAAGGTGAGAATTCTTACCAAAGTCGTTTCTTCCTGATTTCTAACTATGGTACCTAGTGGAGAGAAAGATAAAATTTGACAGGCCCTTTCCTTTTTATTTATTTTTTAAAGAATTGCCTTTTTGCAAAATGGTAGTCTGAGGAGGCCTTACAAATAGCTGAGAAAAGGAGAGAAGCTAAAGGCAAAGGAGAAAAGGAAAGATATGCATACCCATTTGAATGCAGAGTTCCAAGGAACAGCAAGGAGAGATAAGAAAGCCTTCCTTGGTGTTCAGTGCAAAGAAACAGAGGAAAACAATAGAATGGGAAAGACTAGAGATCTCTTTAAGAAAATTAGAGATAGCAAGGGAACATTTCATGCAAAGATGGGCTCAATAAAGGACAGAAATGGTATGGACCTAACAGAAGCAGAGATATTAAGAAGAAGTGGCAAGAATACACAGAGAACTATGCTAAAAAGATCTTCATGACCCTGATAGCCATGAGTCAGACATCTTGGAGTGCAAAGTCAAGTGGGCCTTAGGAAGCATCACTATGAACAAAGCTAGTGCAGGTGATGGAATTCCAGGTGAGCTATTTCAAAACCTGGAAGATGATGCTGTGAAAGTGCTGCACTCAATATGCCAGCAAATTTGGAAACCGCAGCAGTAGCCACAGGACTAGAAAAGGTCAGTTCATTCCAATCCCCAAAAAAGACAATGCCAAAGAATATTCAAGCTACAGCATAATTACACTCATTTCACATGCTAGCAAAGGAATGCTCAGAATCTTCCAAGCCAGGCTTCAACAGTACATGAACTGTGAACTTCCAGATGCTCAAGCTGGTTTTAGAAAAGGCAGAGGAACCAGAGACATACTATAGCCAGCATCCGTTGGATCATAGAAAAAGCACGAGAGGTCCAGAAAAACATCTACTTCTGCTTTGTTGACTATGCCAAAGCCTTTGACTGTGTGGATCACAACAAACTGTGAAAAATTCTTTAAGAGATGAGAATACCAGACCACCTGACCTGCCTCCTGAGAAATCTGTATGCAGGTCAAGAAGCAACAGTTAGAAGTGAACATGGAACCACAGACTGGTTCCAAATCGGAAAAGGAGTAAGTCAAGGCTGTATATTGTCACTCTGCTTATTTAACTTATGTGTAGAGTATATCATGTGAAAAGTCAGGCTGGATGAAGTGCAAGCTAGAGTCAAGATTGCTGGGAAAAATATCAATAACCTCAGATATGTAATGACATGACCCATATGGCAGAAGGTGAAGAATAACTAAAGAGCCTCTTTAAGTGGAAGAGGAGAGTGAAAATGTTGGCTTAAAAGCTCAACATTCAGAAAACTAAGATCATGGCATCCACTCTCATCACTTCATGGCAAATTGTTGGGGAAACAATGGAAACAGTGACAGATACTTTTTAGGGAGGGAGTTCCAAAATCACTGCAGATGGTGACTGCAGTCATGAAATTAAAAGATGCTTGCTCTTTGGAAATAAAGCTGTGGTCAACCTAGACAGCATATTAAAAAGCAGAGACATTACTTTACCAACAAAATCCGTCTAGTCAAAGCTATGTTTTTTCCAGTGGTCATGTATGGATTTGAGAGTTGGACTGTAAAGAAAGCTGAGCACCAAATAATTGATGCTTTTGAACTATGGTGTTGGAGAAGACTCTTGAGAGTCCCTTGGACTGCAAAGAGATACAACCAGTCCATCCTAAAGGGAATTAGTCCTGAATATACATTGGAAGGACTGATGCTGAAGCTGAAACTCCAATACTTTGGCCACTTGATGCGAAGAACTGACTCATTGGAAAAAACCCCAATACTGGGAAAGATTGAAGGCAGGAGGAGAAGGAGATGACAGCGAATGAGATACTTGGATGGCATCACCAACTCAATGGACATGAGTTTGAATAAGCTCTGGGAGTTGGTGATGAACAGGGAAGGCTGGCGTGCTGCAGTCCATGGGGTCACAAAGAGTCAGCACAACTGAGCAACTGAACTGAATAAACTGAATTGAAAAATATATTTTATTTTATAATCATGCAGAATACTTACATGGTTCTAAAATCATAAAACATGATATAGGCAAGGAATCTAGTTATAATCCCTATATGGTATACCTGGTTAACTCCTCCTTCTATAGGTAAGTATTTTAAAATGTGTATTTTCTTCAACTTTTACATGTGTGAAAAAATATTCATAAATATAGTGTGTATATATGTATATGTATTTATGTACATGTGTGTGTATATGTGTGCATGTACATAAATATTTTCAAATCAACCTCCACCTTTGATAAGCAGGGGAAAGCATACAAACTTTTCTCTACTTTGCTATTTTCACTTAATATATCTTGAAGGTCACTCTTGGGCAGTGGAGAAATATTTTCTTCATTGTTTATAGCTTAATAGACTCTATGGTGTGAATTCTCCATAGTTTATATTACAGCTACCTTTGTGTTTCTTTTGTTCTTTCTTGTTTTCAAAGCAGCATTTACAAATACTAAAAGAAATAGCCTTGTTATGAATACCTCTATATATTTTCCAGTGCAAAAATATGTGAATAGAAAGTGGAGTTGCTGGGTCAAATTTCATATATATGTGCATTTTTTTTTTACCAAATTTCCTCAATAATGATTTTCTTTTGGCATACTCTTACTGATTTTTGTAGGACATAAGAAATATAAAATGGCTAGTTTCTAAGGTTATTTTGTGCCTTCATCTGATTATTTCTCTGGGGAATTAAGAGGACTTCTTTTTGAAATCATAGACCACAATGAATAGGGCAAACAAGTTGAATTCCTATTTGAAAGTTGGCCTAAATAAAAAGTTGCTCATGCCACTAAATTATATGCATACATAAGGTGGAGAGTGCATGTCTGGAAATGATGCAACTGGATGAGCTATCAAATCATAAATATTTTCTTATGTTCATAGTCTCATAAATTCCAGGTACCATTGTCTTAAAGGCATTAATGTTGTTGACTATATTATTTTCATGTTTTATTCATTTTTGCATTTGTTTGTATTTGAGTATTCTCCTGTGATTTCTTTTTCTTGAGATGGTGCTCAAAAAAAAAAACAAAAAAAAAAACAAAAAAAAGAAAAAAACAAACTTAATTATGAAAATAATGGAACTAGAAGGGAAGGTTTTGCAAAGTCTGGAATGTTGAAAAACTTAAACATTTTAAAGTCCTCTATGTAACAAAACCCCACTGTTATAAAAAGTAGTTCTAGATTTTGTTTATTGGTTAAAAGTTCCCTTAAATTACAAATTGGGTAACTTTTTCCTAGAGTAGTTCAAGACCTATAAATCATTTTAAGAATGTTTCACTTTGAAAATAGCTTGTAATCAACAGAGTGTTAGAAATTTTTTGTTAAAAGGTATAACAGAGAAAACATATCAGAAAGATTTCAAGTTTTGAGCTACTTCTCATTGTCAGTCTTCCTTTTCAGTAAAGTTTTGTTTTAGTCCAAACTCATTCTCTTTCCCTTATATCTTGCATTCACACTTTAGCTCACCTTTATCTGGCTTCCACTCTTCTCTGAAATGCCTCCCAAACTCGGAAACAACATCCTACTGACACTTTTTAATTCTTATCTTACTGGATATCACAGGTGCTTTGAACACTGTTGACATCTTCCTCCTTTTTAAAACTTACTACTCTAGAATCAGTGGAACAATCCTATTCTGATCTCTTCCTCAGTCCCCAGACATTAAATGATGGAGCTACTCAAGTCTCTTCAAAATTCCTTCTTCAATTTTCTTTTTCGTATGTAAGAAAAAGTTTCACATGTATCTATTCTTTCTCTCTTATTCTTCTGGCCCTCTGTCTCATTTATACATTTGATTCCACATAAGCATGACTATAGAGTTTCTGAATCATGATGATGTTTCTTGGTACCTTTAATTGAACATGCTATAAGCCATGTTCAAATATTGATGGGAAAGGTTATGAAGAAAGACGAAGTTTCAAATATTAATCTTCATAATTTTTTATAGATATTTCTAATCTCAGTTTATGTAATATTCACTAACAGAATTTCAAAACTTGAGCTCTTATTTCAAAATTTCTTTCTCACATTCACCTCAATGGTCTTGATATTTCTCCAGGAAATCTTATTGCCTACCTGACTTTTATCCAAGGACCAAATTTAACCCCTTTTCATTTCATGCCTTGTCCCTTTCAATAATCACTCAACTTGTCTCCTTGCCTGAAGTCTTACCTAAATCAAGCCAGTCCTACATTGGGGCCAAACGATTATTTTAATGCAATATGAATCCTGTCATTGGCCTGCTTAAAATATCCATTTGTTCCCTCACATACAAGCTATAACACAAGTCAACAAGAAATGCCTGTCCCCCTGGCTCATTAACTCTTTGCCTTAAGAATCATGCATTTGTTTTATTAGATGATGTTTCCTAGCTCTATACCTTCACAAATGTTTCCTCTGGTCAAAATTGTCATCATGCAGTTCTTTCTTATCCTGCTAACATTAACATGTGCTTCAATATTCAATTCATTGATTCCCCAGAACAATCTTATCATTCTCTGTAAAACTTTGTCATAGAAATGGCCACAAAAAATTGAAAGTCTATCATTGTCTCTTTTCACAGTAATAAGATTGACTTTCTTCTTGTTTTCACAGCCTAAATACTTTAAATTTTTAATTTTATATATTATAATCAACTAACAATATCATTAGGTTCAAGTGTACAGCAGAGTGATTCAGTTATACATACACATGTATCTATTATTTTTCAAATTATTTTCCCATTTAGACCATTACAGAGTATTGAGCAGAGGTTCCTGCACTATACAGTAGGTCCTCATTGGTTATTTGTTTTAAAAATAGCAGTATATACATGTAGTGATGACTTCTTATGCTCCAAATTCTGGCAGATTGTATGGTGTGAGCAATGTTTAGTAAATGAGAATTAAATTGAAGTAAGAAAGGTATATTAACATTTCTGTAGAAAGGAAGAAAGAAAGTGAAGTCGCTCAGTCGTGTCCGACTCTTTGCGACCCCGTGGACTGCTGCCCATCAGGCTCCTCCGTCCATGGGATTCTCCAGGCAAGAATACCGGAGTGGGTTGCCATTTCCTTCTCCAGGGGATCTTCCCAACATAGGGATCGAACCCAGATCTCCCATGTTGCCGGCAGACGCTTTAACCTCTGAGCCACCAGGGCAGCCCTACTGATTATGAAATCAGATAAGTTGGTGGAAAGAAAAACATACAAAAGAATCAAGTCAATGGCATTGAAAAAATATAGGTGTTAGCAAATGCTGCATGAACATCATGTTTCTTTTCAGCTTGTGAATTCCTTGATAGTGTTCAATAGCCACAGAGAGGTTGAAGATCAAATACCCAGAAATTACCCTTTAAGGTGATCCATGCAGTGAATTTATAGACAGTTATGGAATTCCAAACCTTGTTACTTACACCAGATTCCCTATCCAGCTTTTAAAATTTGTATTTCATGCTCATATTTACTAGACTTCTTTTTTTCCTGCATATTGCAGTGGGCATAGCTTCGAGTCGTGTTGAAAATATTTCTATATGCAAACCATTTAAAAACAACTTGTGGCATTTTGAAGCACTCAGCACACTGCTAAGTTCTTCTGTCTTTCATCTCCCCATTTGATATAGCATAATTATTGCCAGTGCAAATAATTCTTACACAGGATTAAGGACTTATATGACAAATAAACAATAGGAACAGATGAATTCTACAAAGCAGAGCTTTTTAAAGTTCTCAAAAAATATAAATTTAAATAAAAATCATATATATAAACCCTGCTTGAAAAGTTTATATGGTTCTTGCCTGGGAGATTGCAAGAAAAGACACAACAAGCCTTAGTTAAATTTGGAAATTAACACAGAAATAATGTAGGTGGCACAGAAGTTTTCTAGTTTTCTAACAAATGAACAAATATATACTGTAACTAAAGATGTATTAAATATGTAAATAATGTGTATAAGTTTCATATTTTATGTGTGTGTATATATATATATATATATATATATAATTTTCTGAGAGTTTCCGTATACTTCTCTTCCTACATACTTTTATGGTTTCAAGGAAGACTCATTTAATATTCATTTTATGAAATAGATATTCATCATTGGTATTAGAGCATTTTTTATACTGCATTATAGTCTGTAAATGTTAGTTTCTCCCACAAGATAATTTTTTTGTGATTATGGCACCCCACTCCAGTACTCTTGCCTGGAAAATCCCATGGACAGAGGAGCCTGGTAGGCTGCAGTCCATGGGGTCGCTAAGAGTTGGACATGACTAAGCAAATTCTCTTTCACTTTTCATTTTTCTGCATTGGAGAAGGAAATGGCAACCCACTCCAGTGTTCTGTTTTTTTTTTTTTTTTTAAATAAATTTATTTTAATTGAAGGTTAATTACTTTACAATATTATATTGGTTTTGCCATGCATCAACATGTATCCACCACAGGTATACACATGTTCCCCATCCTGAAGCCCCCTCCTTCCTCCCTCCCTGTACCATCCCTCTGGGTCATCTCAGTGCACCAGCCCACTCTAGTGTTCTTGCCTGGAGGATCCCAGGGACGAGGGAGCCTGGTGGGAGGCTGTCTATGGGGTCGCACAGAGTTGGACACGACTGAAGCGACTTAGCAGCAGCAGCAGCAAAAGTACTAGGTCAGTACTATATCCTTTCAGCCTAATTGTTTTATATTGTATAGACATATTTTTTGAAAAAACAAAACAAAACGAAAAACAAATGAACCCATAAAACTTCTATTTATAGTATCTTTTTGAAAGCTTATAAGTATGGATCAAACAGTTTGCAAGCAGACAATAAGCAAATGAATAGAAATATTAAATGAAACATTCCTCAGTTTCTAAGTGTTAAATTTCAGCAATATCTCAAAATAGTCAATATTTGATGGACACTATCCAAAATACATAGTGTAGATGACATAATTATAACTAAATCCATAAATATTATTTCTGTTGGGTAGAGGTTATATAATTTTTCCCGGTATATAAAACAAGGGAGCAGTGAGAAGGGCATAAATAACAATTAAAGCAAAAATTCTCTTTAGATATTCCAAACATTATTTTTAAGTATAAGCTCTCAAAGTGAAAGCATGCTTACTTTTAGATCTAAAACCACTGATTATGTATTAGTAGAGGATTGTTTAAATCACAGTATATTGAATTATTCTATAATTGAATCTAGCATAAATAGTACTTTATTAATCAAAGAAATCAAGGACTTCAGCCTGAGTTTTACATTCTACAACTTGTAACTTTAGATAAAAGTTAAACTGTATTTTTGGTATTTCTGACATTATTCTCTACTTGACTTGCACAAAACAAGGCTCAAATCAGAGAAGCAGAGGACCTTGTAGGAACTTTACCACTTTAATGATTGTAGATGGATATGTGATAGCTACAGATAAACTGAGGGAGTTAGACAAGTACACAAATCAGATATAGACATATAATGAACTTTTCTATTGTGGTTAATAACACATTTCAATGTAATAAACACACTGTCTGGATTTGTAAGCACTACTTACTCATGATAATCAAGATCCAACACTCCTTCCATTACTGCTCTGTTGTCATAAAGAGCCTAAAATGACAAGGGCCAGTTTTAGGTGTTACTGTAGAAATATCTCCTCCCTATTCACAACAAAACAAAACCCACATTTCAGAAAGCAATAATCATTTTCAAATTGATGTTAGTTATCTAATGTCTTTTGCCTTAAAAATGTTAACTTATAATGTTTCCTTTAGTTCTAAACACAAAGCTATATTTTTAGCTATAATAAAAAATACATGCATACATTACAAACAAGTACGTTTTTAAATGTACAAACATTTTATGGCAAAAAGTTGGTTTTATTTCAAGCTTTAGTCCTTTGCAGAAGAAATGAAAGAAATAAGATACAGATATTGCTACTATGGGGCTTCTCTGGCATCTCAGATGATAAAGAATCTGCCTGCAATGCAGGAAACTCAGGTTCAGTTGGGCTGGGAGAAGGGAATGGTAACTTGTTCCAGTATTCTTGCCTGGAGAATTCCATGGGCAGAGGAACCTGGTAGCTTACAGTTGACAAAGGTCTGTAGAGTCAAGGCTATGGTTTTTCCAGTAGTTATATATGAATGTGAGAGCTGAACCATAAAGAAGACAGGGCACAGAAGAATTGGTGATTTCAAACTGTGATGCTGGAGAAGACTCTTGAGAGCCCCTTGGATAGCAGGGAGACCAAATCAGTCAATCTTAAAGGAAAGCAACCCCAAATACTCATTGGAAGAGCTGATCATGAAGCTGAAGCTCCAGTACTTTGGCCACCTGATAGGAAGAGCTGACTCATTGGAAAAAACCCTGATATTAGGAAAGATTGAAGGCAGAAGGAGAAGAGGGTGACAAAGGATGAGACGGTTGGATGGCATCATTGATTCAATGGACGTGAACTTGTGCAAACTCTGGGAGACAATGAGGGACAGGGAAGCCTGATGTGCTGCAGTCCATGGGGTTACAAAGAGTCAGACAAGACTTGGCAACTGAATAATCATAACAGTAATTGCCACTATTGCTAAGGTATCTTATTTAATATTTTTGCTTTAAAAATAGTTTCTTAACTGCATGGAAACTTATATCATGATTCATAATAAAAAAATGTTTTTATGTCTGTCTCTATTTGTGGCACAAAGTTCCTAAAACCCTTAGAATTTGCTAAGCGATGAGAGTCAAAAGATGTCTTTTGTTCAAAAAGTTACTTCGGGTTATGAATCACAGCTAAGGTTGGGGGCTGGTTGCCAGGAGAACCAACCAAGTGATTGGAGGATTGGAATGTTCAAGGGAGAGAGGGTAGAGGTTGAATCAGTCATTGATGAAAAATGAGTTAATCAATCATGCCTACAGAATGAAGCCTCCATAAAACCCCAAATGGTCAGGGTTTGGAGAGCTTCAGGATTGGTAAACATCTGGGGCTTTAGAAAGAGGGGCATACTTGGGAAGAGCATGGAGGCTCTGTGCCCTTTCCTCATACCTTGACCTATAAAAGGCTGTTCCTTATATAATAAACCAGTAATCCAGTAAGTAAAATGTTTCTCTGAGTTCTGTGAGCCACTCTAGAAAATTAGTCTAACCCAAGGAGAGGGTTGTGGGAAACTCTCATTTATAACCAGTCAGTCAAAAGTCCAGATAACAACCTGGGCTTGCTTCTGACCTCTTGGTGGGGGGGGATGGGAGAGGGGCACATAGTCCTATAGGACTGAGGTGTCAACCTATGGAATCTGATGTTATCTCCTAGAATATAGTGTTGGAACTAGTGTCAGTTCCTGCATGTTCCTGCATGCTTGGGTGCATGCAGGAACCCCTCCACCCCCCACACGTGCATGCACACTCACACACATCTTTCACAGGCTTGAAATTTTGTCCCCAGACCCAAAATAGGACCTAATCCTTCTTATTGACAGTGAGATGAACTATATAGTTTTGTAATTTCAACATCAAAATTATATTTGATATTATGTAATATGGCATTCCACATGCTATAAGTCTGTGACTCTATTATGCACTCATGTAGAAGATAACTTTTAAATATTCATTTTATATCATGGCAAGTTTTAGGTATAGATTGCTACATCAGGACAAAAAAACTTTCATAGCAGCATTGGAAAGAAATTCAAGACATCAATGTTGATCAATTCAAGATTAAAATATAAATATTCAATAAGTTAGATAAACTTTACTTATTAAGGAAATGAAATTCAATCTCTATCTTGTTTACCATTTAAGTCAAAGCAAATGATGGTGTTAAAAGAGACTAATGGGAAGTATTTTGTCTAGAGATTAAAT
>SJYC01005157.1:0-16815 GCA_006408675.1 Madoqua kirkii | reverse complement strand
TCCTTTAAATTGTACTCTTCTTGCCATCCTAAGTACTTCAGTCATCTCCAACTCTGCAGCTCTATGGGCTGTAGCCCACCAGGCTCCTCTGTCCATGGGATTCTCCAAGCAATAATACTGGAGTGAGTTGCAGTGCTCTCCTCCAGGGAATCTTCCTAACCCAGGGATCAAACTCACATCTCTTGTCTTCTACTTTGGCAAGTGGGTACTTTACCATTGGTGCCACCTGGGAAGCCTGCAGTTCTCTTTAATTTATTGAAAATTGTTTTATGACCCAAGGTATGATCAATTTTGATGAATTAATTATGTTCTCTGGAAAATAAGGTATATTCTACAGTTGTTGAATGTGCTTTCCCTACAAATACTAGATAAAATTAATTGATATAGTTGTTCACATAATCTATACCCTCACTGATCCTTTATATTTTACTTTTTAGTTCTAGAATTTTCATTGGTTCTTTTTTTATAGTGTCCATTTCTCTGCTGAGACTTCTTTTTTTTTTATTCATAGAAGTATGATTTTCTTTACTTTGCTGAGCAGAATTAAAATAACTGCTTTAAAGTTAACTAATTTTTATTAATTCTATCATTTAAATCTCCTGATACTGAGATGTATCTTTTTGGTTCTTCATACGTTGGGTAATATTAGATTATATCTCAGACATTGTGATTATTTTATTATGCAGACCCTAGAGTCTATTACATTTTTTCAAATGGAATTGATAATATAACATAATGTATATGATAGATACAATATAAAATTTACTAGATAAAATTAATTGATATAGTTGTTCACATAATCTATACCCTCACTGATCCTTTATATTTTACTTTTTAGTTCTAGAATTTTCATTGGTTCTTTTTTTATAGTGTCCATTTCTCTGCTGAGACTTCTTTTTTTTTTTATTCATAGAAGCATGATTTTCTTTACTTTACTGAGCAGAATTAAAATAACTGCTTTAAAGTTAACTAATTTTTACTAATTCTGTCAACTAAATCTCCTGATACTGAGATGCATCTTTTTGGTTCTTCATACGTTGGGTAATATTAGATTATATCTCAGACATTGTGATTATTTTATTATGCAGACCCTAGAGTCTATTACATTTTTTCAAATGGAATTGATAATATAACATAATGTATATGATAGATACAATATAAAATAATAAAAATTTTTTTTAGTCTTAAAGACGCTACTCATTTCCAAGTTTTCTTAGGTCAGCAGCTGTCTTTCACATTCCTTCAACAAGGTTGTTTGTAAGACAATTATATGGTTTTGTCACACTCTGCATTTCATCCTGAGATGCACTCAGTCTCCTGTCTTTTTAAAATTTGTATTCATTAAAGTTTACTTCTTCAAGTTCATTTGATTTTGACAAATGCAGTGTCATATCCACAATTACACAGTTATAGTATTACAGAGAATAGTTTCACCGCTTGAAACAATATTCCCTTGTGTTTCACCTAGCTAGTGCCTCCTCTTCTCCAGAATCCTTGGCATCTACTGATGCTTTTAGAGTCTCTTTTAAGTGTTTCCCTTTTCAGAAATTCATAGAATTGGAACCACAGAGTATGTAGGGGTTTTTTTGTCTGACTTCTTTCAATTAGCAATAGGAATGTAAGGTTCATCTGTATTGTGTTCATTACTTGATAACTCAGTTACTTCTATTGGTAAATAATATTCCATTTTATAAATGTAGCATGGTTTATCCATTTGGATATTGAGATAGATCTTTGATGCTTCCAGTTTTGGGAAATTATAAATAAGAGTGTTATACATGTTCATGTACAGGTTTTGGCATAGATACAAGTTTTCAAATGACTTGGTTAAATACTTAGAAGCGCAATTACGAAATCATATGATAAGACTATATTTAGCTTTGTATGAAGTGGTCAAACTATTTTCCAAAGTGGATTGTGCCATTTTTCATTCTCACTAGTACTGGATGAGAGTTGTAATTGCTCCATGTCCTTGCCAACATTTGAAATTGCCATTTTCTTAGATTTTTACAACCTTAATGGTGTGTATCTCATTGTTGGTTTAATTTGCAATTCCCTAATGAAAAATCATATTGAGTATCTTTTCATATACTTATGTGCCTTCTGTGTGTCATTGTTAAGACTCAGAATTTTTTGTCCATGTTTTAATTGGTTTGCTGGTTTCTTATTGTTAAATTTTAAGTTTCCCTTACATAGAGTGAATACTAGCTCCCTATCAGAAAGTGTGTTTTCCAAATATTTTCTCTCAGTATGTGACTTGTTTTTATGTGTGACTCTCATATTGAAGAAATTAATTTTTCAATTATCACTCAAATTTTACAAATAAAATGAGGTAAGTGTGTTTAAAAATGCATAGATCTGAGGTGTTACTCTATTCTAATGCATAGTGTTTCCAAATACAAGTAGTTAAACACATAGCTTGCTTCCCTTCTCTCTCTCTGTTTGTGTGTAGGTCTCTCTCTCAATAAAACGGTTTCATAAGTGTAAGTGAACATCTGTGTATATGTGTGCATTTTACCTGTACTATGAAGGAGTTCACTTGCCTGATTTAAAAAAAAAATCACTCAATTCATTGGTCTTTATGTTAAGAGTACTCAAGAAAAACAAAAAGATTATATCCTCAGTCAAATTCTAAATGAATAACAGGTCCCCCAAGGCATAAAGCTGGAGTGCAAACACCCCGATGGCAGCCGTGGTTTAACTGCCTTACCTCCCAGTATGGAAACCATTGTATGTCAGTGTTGATATTTCTCTCAGCCCTGATGTTTCTGTCTGGAAATTGTTATTGCCTGTAAATTAATTTCAATTATAGTAGTATAAGAATTTAATCACGTTAAACGCTGGTATTGTGTTAGTTTTCTAAAAAAGAAAATAAAGAGTCTCAGTTGCTTTTGTACTTCTTGAATTTCATTATTCTTCATTGATGTTTCTGAAAGAGCTCAGTTGAGGTAGGTTTGACTGTAAATTCCATATGTCAACTAATAAAGCTTAGTTGCCAAAATTTGAAAAATAGAAACAGAAGGGAATGCTTAACCAAGCACAATACATACCATCTAGTCACTGTTGAAAAACCACTGTTGAGTGAAATATATGTGAAATTATTTTGGTGGTCTGAGAAGCTTAGAAAGTGATCCACAATAGAGTAAAGTAAATTGGTTATAGATAATTAAAGGTCAGGATATACATGTACTTATCATTGTGCCATTTCCAATAGCTTCTGCATGGTTTAGTAATTACTGCTGTCTAGACCTGGGGAGAAAATGAGCTGTCCTGCTAATAGAGCTGCCCTCTCAAGACAGTGATTGTTTCCTCACAAGACTCTAGGTATTTAAGAACATATACTAGTTTTTATTTGGGAAATAAGAGTAATAATGATGAAATAAGATGAATATTCTCAGTTTCCTTTTTCCATCATCTAAGGCACATATAGAATCTCTGAGAGTAACATAGAATTCCATATATTATACAGCGGAATACAAACAGTACGTTTGCATCTGAAAAGTTGTATGATACTTTTTATATAAAGAAATGATGATCATACCTTTGAACTTAAAGAATAATTATTTTAGTAATTATGATTCTGCATTTAATGGGCCTGAAAATTATTTGTATTTTCTTATGCAAAAGGATAGTGATAGATTTTATTATTATAAGTTCAAAAATTCATATATAGATTGACTGTTTTTGATCTTTAATCAGAAGAACTCACCCTCTAAATATTTGTCATTTAACTAATAATTGCAACTTCATATGAATAGAAACTGCAATATGAAAAGATAGTTCTCACTATGAGAAGCCAATATCTTTAGCACATAACTAAACAGCAAGATAGACATTTGGAAAGGGAACTTTGCCATCTTCCCTCAGTAATATTAGAAACTAATTGATTTAACTGATTCAATTATGTTTATTCTTCACATGCTCTAAGACAATCACATATTTTAGCTCTCTTTTTCAGTTCAGTTGATATTTTAGTGGTTTTAATGCTTTCCTCCATATTTTTCTCTTACTAAATACTACTATTGGGAGTTTATGAGTGCTGTAATTACATTTCTTCTTTATCATTCACAATGTGACATTGGTATACATATTCTGAGTCTTAGTTTTCTCATATGTGAAATAGACTTTTCGTTGTAAAACTTGCTGTTGAAAGCTGTGAAAATTGAGTGAGATAATCCTACGGGGCAGTTAAGATGGTGATCAGTATGTAAAAGTGGTAGTTATTATTAGTAGCTCTATGAATTGGAGATGGTATGTGATATGTGTCATCAGATTTGAGAATACACTCAAACCAATGGACATTTCTCCTACTTTCACCTCAAGCCCAAACTTAGCAGCTTTCCAGGAAACAAGCACCATGTCCCATTCTCATAGGATGTAAACACACTTTTGAAGAATGTTGAACTTTGATTTTGCCAGTCTGTCAAATTATTGAGGTGCCTCTCCTGAATAACTTAATGAAGAAACTTAATTTGCCTGAACTATCACACCTTTAAAAAAGATGTTCTCAGATACATTTGCTTTACATGTAAATTAATTTCTATACTACAGTGCATAAAAACTGCCATGTTATTTTTATTAATTCTAAAGGAGTTACTGAGTATCTATAATAAATATTTGTACTTCATATTTTAAAATGCTCAAATAAATGTATAAGCAATGAACTTTCTTGAACCGATCATAAAACATATAAATTAGTAAATTGCAAGAAATTTCTATCAAAATATTTTATAGGCTAGAAGAAGAGATTTTATTACAGTTAAATCAGAAAAAGACAGTGGAGTGTCTGCCAGAGATTGTGATATATATTTAATTTATGCCTTCCCATATTCTTCATTCTGACAAATATTTCTTGGCACAGTTCTCTGTGAACTCATTAATATCAAGTATCTGTACAGTAAACCTATACTGTGTGTGTGTGCTAAGTTGCTTCAGTCACATCTGATTCTTGGCAATGCTGTGGACTGTAGCCCACCAGGCTCCTCTGCCCATGGGATTCTCCAGGCAAGAATACTGGAGTGGGCTGCCATGCCCTCCTCTAGGGGTTCTTCCCTATGCAGGGACTGAACCCACGCCTCTTGTGTCTCCTGCACTGGCAGGCAGGTCCTTTACCACTAGTGCCACCTGGGAAGCAAAGCTATATTCTACTTGTATATAGTGTAAGTGACTTTAATATTTTATGTCATGATAAAACAAATTCTGGTTTTTTGGTAGTTCTTACTGGGTTTTTTGTGCATGCTATAAATATAAAAGGTAAAGAGCAAAGTCAAAACAGTTACAGAGAAAGTGTAAAACATTGAAGATGTTACAAAAAAGGCAGAGCACAGTCAAGCAGAGTGGTGGCTTGAGGTTAAAGCTATAGGGCTACTGGGGGCTGCTGCACCAATGTCATTTAGACACACATATTCGCATGTGCATGTCCACATAAATACACATGTGTGTATGCGTGAAAACTCAATAAGAGCTTAATTCTGTTTCTTAGAGCTTAAAGTGGGAATCAAGTTTATTGAACTTTTACAACTGATTTTTTATTAATTCTTATAATTGTAAATAATTCTCTGCTGACATTTTCTCTTTTCTTAAGATGCCAACAGCTCCGCTAAATATTTCAGTAAATCTAGATCATTTTGCAGGAGAGGTCATGCAAACACATAGTTGTGTTTATACAGGATAAGTCATACCATTGGAAAAATTATTTAGAGTAGACTCACCAGCATAATTAGAAGATAAAATAAGTCATTTATTTTAGATTATTTAGACTATTTAGTCAATACCAAACTTCTAGTGGTAACTATAAAAAACTTTTTCTATTTTTATAGTTGATTTCTCTTTTATGCCAATGTTTGAAATCTTTATATAGCAAAAATACTTTTAGTGCACCTCTGTGAATTAATTTAAAAATGTTAGTGTATGTGTGTGGTTCTTTCCATTGTAGGTTATAAGGACATGTTTAAAGTATCCTATTACTTTCTTTCATGTTTAATGAGAACTCATTATTTTGTGGGCATAATTTAGAAACTCAGTGAGAAACATGTTAGTCTTTCAGTTGAAACATATTAATTGAAGTTATTAAATATTGCATATGTAACTTTGAAAAATATAAAGCTATTTGTATCATAGATTATATTTTTTTCTTATTAAACATGCACAGGGTGGAATTATTACCTTGAATTCTGCTTTTAATAAAATGGTATTCATTTATTTTCTTTTTATAATAAATATTTAATATTAACTTAATACCAAACTAAACCATGGCACCAAATTAAGTGGTCCTGGAAAAATACTGGTTTTATTTGAAAGATAATGAAGTGTAGTAGAAAGAACACAGGCTGAATGTCAGTATAGCAGATATGTCTCTAGGTCAGAAGCTGGTCAGACTAGCTATGTAACTGTCCATAAGATATTTGGCTTTCAGGGGTCTCAGTTTCCTTACTTAGAAAATAAAATTTTCTAAAAAGGAGTAAATCATTCTAAAGGAGATCAGTCCTGGGTGTTTTTGGAAGGAATGATGCTAAAGTTGAAACTCCAGTACTTTGGCCACCTCATGCGAAGAGTTGACTCATTGGAAAAGACCCTGATGCTGGGAGGGATTGGGAGCAGGAGGAGAAGGGGATAACAGTGGATGAGATGGCTGGATGGCATCACTTACTCGACGCACTTGAGTTTGGTTGAACTCCGGGAGACGGTGATGGACAGGGATGCCTGGGGGTGCTGCAATTCATGGGGTCGCAAAGAGTCGGACATGGCTGAGTGACTGAACTGAACTGAAATCTCTAATGTTCTCTACTACCACCTCGAATTAGATTACAAAGATGCAGATAACACATTTAAAAAAGAAAAAATGATAGTCATGTATATTATGTTACAAAATTGGTATTAGGTATGGTTTAACTTACTATTATTTTTTAAAATCCTGTATATATTTGAGGAGGAATAAAATCAGTAGAAAGCAGAATGATTGTTAAAGCATAATGGAGCATTTTAAAGATATGCAAATGATACCACTCTAATGGCAGAAAGTGAAGAGAAACTAAAAACCTCTTGAACAGGATGAAAGAGGAGAGTGAAAAAGCTGGCTTGAAACATAGTGTTTAAAAACTAAGATTGTGGTATCTGGTCCCATCAGATACCATCTGGTTTTATTTTCTGGGCTCCAGGATTACTGTGGATGGTCACTGCAGCCATGAAATGAAAAGACACTTGCTCCTTGGAAGGAAAGCTATGACAAACCTAGACAGAATATTAAAAAACAGAGACATCACTTTGCCAACCAAGGTCTGTATAGTCAAAAGCTATGGTTTTTCCAGTAGTCATGTATGGATGTGAAAATTGGACCATAAAGAAGGCTGTTGTTCAGTCACAAGGTCATGTCTGACCCTTTGCAACCCCAGGGACTGTAGCATGCCAGGTCTCCCTGCCCCATGATCTCCCAGAGTTTGCTCAAACTCATGTCCATTGAGTCTGTGATGCCATCCAAACATCTCATCCTCAGTCATCCCCTTCTCCTGCCTTCTATTTTTCCCAGCATCAGGGTCTTTTCTAATGAATTGGCTCTTTCCATCAGGTGGCCAAAATATTGCAGCTCTACATTAGGCCTTCCAGTGAATATTCAGGGTTGATTTCCTTTAGGATTGACTGGTTTGATCTCCTTGCTGTCCAAAGGACTCTCAAGAGTCTTCTCCAGTGCCATAGTTCAAAAGCATCAATTCTTTGTCTCTCAGCCATCTTTATAGTCCATCTCTTACATCTGGACATGACTATTGGAGAAACCATAGCTTTGACTATATGGACTTTTGTCAGAAAAGTAATGTCTCTGTTTTGTAATACGCTTTCAAGATTTGGCATAACTTTCCTTCCAAGGTACAAGCATCTTTTCATTTCAGGGCTGCAGTCACCATCTCTGGTGATTTTGGAGCCCAAGAAAATTAATTCTGTCACTGCTGCAAAGGCTGAGCACCACAGAATTAATACTTTTAAATTGTGGTGCCACAGAAGACTCTTGAGAATTCCTTGGGTAAAATTTAAAGGTCTATTGTACATTATATGGTTTCAGATGGCATTCATAGGGACTTTGAGTAAAAGTATTTTAAGTACTGACTGTCATAAAAGGAAGAAAATACAGATATATCTGAATTCCATGGACTTCAGAACTTGTAAAGAAAGGTGAAACAAGTTGGATGTAGTGTGAAATTCATTCACCCATCCATTCATTCATGCCAAAAATGTTTATTTAGCATTTACAGTGTACAAAATATCACTTGTTAGGGGTAACTGTGCTAGAACTGTTCAAAAAACTTTGAAGATAGATACAGAGTGATAAGCAGGATAGAGACATTCTTCCACCTCTTGGTGGACATTTGTGAGTTTTGCTTGCATGGGAGAGGAAAGAAAGAAGAAAGAAGGAAACTGAAGGAGACCAAGGGACAGAAAGAGGGATGGGGTGGGTGGGGCTTGAGTGAAAAGAGAGAACCTAATCAGACTTGTCTGGATGTTGTAAGTGGTTATTATGTAAAACGACATCCTTTGAAGCACAGAAATTATAATCCTATTTGAAATTTTAGTTGACTGAAAGACTATAACATGGGGCAAAATGTCACGTTCAGTGTTTAGTAAAGGAGGAAGAAAAGTCCTTAAACATTATCTTCAAGGATTTCTAGTCCTGACATGTTTCAAGCTTTGGTTTAAAAATGGAAAAGGAAAACTTAAATACAAAAAGAAGGGTGCATAGTAATGTTTGATCTCAATATTAAAAAAAAAAAAAGTGCACTGCAAGCAGGCACACATGCACACACACTCACACATACACACACACGTATTTATATAACCCTGGTTACTTTAGAAGGTAGAATTAAATGTGCATGGGGGGACTTTTTTTCTGTACATATTTCAATACTATTTTGACTAATACAATTAAAATGTAACATTTGCATAAAAGGAGTCAGACTTGATAAAAAGGGCCAGTAATAATATACTTTTAGACTGCTTATCCATACTTTATAGTAGTCTCTACAAAAAAAAAAAAAAGATTCTCCTTTTCTTTCACATGGGTTTGAGTTTTGAATAATGATTGACTTTGTTTTTATGAGGACAGTGAACACTGAGATGCCCTGTAACAATTGATCTTAGCTTATAACTTTTCACACTTGATTAGGGACTAAGTCTGTCAAACGGTATGACTATCTTCTGTTTCAATCTTTATAATAAGGACAGTATTGGTGTAGTCTTAGGCTCAGAGCTTCTGATTAGTGCCAAAACAAAAATGGACTCACTGACATATATTAATTTTTTCTTAAATACAAGAAATAGTTACTTCATGTCTATCACATAGCAAACAAACAATCCTAAGGAATATAGGTATTAATATGGAAAACCCTGATCTTCAAAGAATTCATGCTCCACTGAAGAGACACACTCTTCTATGTAATTTGTTGTAATACAGTGTGACAAGGCCATTATAAAAGCATATATTGATAAAAATACAAGGGATGGCACTGGATGTCTCCATGAAATTGCTCAAGAAAGACTTACTTACAGTGAAAATTTAGCTGGATCTTAAAAAAATTGTAGAGATTTGCTAGTTAGATTTATTACTGGCAAAGGACATTGCATCTCATAAGACAGAGAAATGAAAAAAAATAACAATTTTGGAAAAGTGAAAAGTTACTTTTTCAGTCAGATTATAGGGGGCAGAGCAGGCAGCAGCTGAAGATGTGACTAAAAGTGAGATGTGGGCATGGGAACATTTATACCTCGAAAAAGTTTGAACTTTCTTCCATGGATCATGGAAAACCAGAGAAACACTATACATAATAAATCAAAGATCAGCCCTGTTTCCTTTTTAACATTGTTAATTTTCCATTTTCTATTGAATCACTTTTTTCTCCAAAAGTTTATTTTTTTCCTTTTTCTTCTTTACAGAGGTACACTATTGATCCAAAGACCACATTTTATTTTTTTAAGAAATGAAGAGAAAAAAGTGGTTATTCAAAAAAAGGCTGCGTATAAAATAATGAGATGGTCACACATGTGGACTCCCATTAATCATAGCAGTCACTGTTTCTATATTTTTGCTTCTAAGCCTATCCTCAAGGAAAATAATGCAGAATATTTTGTAATCAATATAAATAATGAAACTGGCATCTATCTAAACAGCTTAGAGTAGAAGCTAGTGAACATTTTTGAAATCATATTTCTAAAAAGACTCTATAGTAGTGTTTCTCTGTAATTACTTTGTTAGTGGTGTGTTATAGTCAGGGATTAGTTCAGATTTTTACAAATATCAAGACACACAAATACTATACTTCAGGTTTCTGTTTGAATTGAGTTGTGTGTGGTCCTACACACAACTGGGATCACTGGCAGTTAATCCTCATGTCTTCCAGAGAACAGAATTCCCATTGTTGCAGTTCTCTGCTGGTAACAGCTGGGCCACCTTTCCTGGGTTTGTTGGCAGGATGGGCAGCTGCAATCCCCAAATCACACAAATCATCACTGAAGCTTATGTTGATTGCTAACTTCTGCTACATCAAGATACCTTTTTTTTTTCACTGTTTTTTTGTATGTTGCAGTAGATTCTTTCCATGGGCTCTTTCACCCAGGAACATGTTTGCTCTACAGGTCCTCTTTCTCCACTGTAAGGATTCAAGCCTCTCCCAACTCTGGAAAAAATTCTCTCTGAGATTCATTGCTGAAGTTTTGAAGGGGAAAAAAATATTTTATTTATTCCTTTTACAGTTGTATTCATAGTTTCCCCCAGGGCAATTTTTAGATTTTCAGCATATATTTCAATTTACACTAAACATAAATAGTGTGAGTTTGGAGCAGTTTGGGGGATGGGGAAATGTGTACTTCCTTTCTGTGGAGGGAGGTTCTCTACTGATGGACTTTGTTCTGTGAACTGAGAGACCCGCCTCTTAGTATCAGTGTAATATAGAAAAGCACGGACAGAGAGCACGGTCATGAGAGGCAGCAGTCTAAAATTATTCAGTTGTATACAGCATGGTCCTTTAAATTAAGTGCTGATTGATTTAATGGGGAAGTAAAGACTATTTATTTGTATATAAAGACTCATATGTATATCCATTATAAAAATGTTTGAACTTGAGAGAGTATAATTAGGAAATGTTTCTTTTTCTTTTCCTTTCACTGTTTCCCCATATAAAAAATTCAGAATCTCTCTTTCCATCTATTAGGTCTCATAGGTTTTCAGATACTTTCAGTTATTAACAGCCTGAATTTTTTAAATTGAAGTACAGTTGAGTACAGTGTTGTATTGATTTCAGGTGTACAACAAAGTGATTCAGATATATATATTCACACACATATGTGTGTATATATATGTGTGTATATATATATGAATATTTCAGATTATTTTCCATTATAGATTATTATAAGATATTTAATATAGTTCCTTGTACCATACAGTGGGTCCTTCTCATTTTTCTGTATTGATTGAGACAGAACTGTTTCTGTTTGAGTGTTTCCTGTGGAGGTATGGTCCAGGAATGGACTGCTGCAGATTCAGGGGCTCTGGATGGAGCAGACCTGGTTATGGCATAAGCTCTCTTGGAGGAGGTCGCCATTAACTCCACTATAGAGCTGCCAGAACTTACCCGAGACAGGGGAAACAGACTCTTGGAGGGCACAAGCAAAACTTTGTATGCACCAGGACCCAGGATAAAGGAGCAGTGACCCCACAAGAGACCAACCCAGACTTGCCTGTGAGTGTCCTAGTCTCCAGCAGAGGTGTGGGTCAGTGGTGGGCTGCTGCAGGGTTGGGGACACTGAGTGTAGCAGTGCATGCACGGGACCTTTGAAGGAGGTCGCCATTATCTTCATTACCTCCACCAGGTAATGAAGATAATGGCCCCAGGTAAATAACAGGGAGGGAACACAACCCAACCTAACAACAGAAAATTGAATTAAAGATTTACTGAGCATGGCCCCTGCCTATCAGAACAAGAGCCAGTTTCCCCCTCAGTTAGTCTCTCCCAACAGGAAGCTTCCATAAGCCTCTTATCTTTCTCCATCAGAGGGCAGATAGACTGAAAACCACAATCACAGAAAACAAACCAATCTGATCACATGGACCATAGCCTTATCTATCACAATGAACCTATGAGCCATGCTGT
Organism: Madoqua kirkii; assembly: GCA_006408675.1. Lineage (NCBI taxonomy): Eukaryota > Metazoa > Chordata > Mammalia > Artiodactyla > Bovidae > Madoqua > Madoqua kirkii. Next base: position 4,684 of record SJYC01005157.1, on the reverse strand, counting down.
GTAGGGCCACCCAAGATAGATGGGTCATGGTGGAGAGTTCTGACAAAACGTGATCCACTGGAGAAGGGAATGGCAAACTACTTCAGTATTCTTGCCTTGAGAACCCCATGAACAGTATGAAAAAGCAAAGATATAGAACACTGAAAGATGAACTCCACAGATAGGTAGGTGCCCAATATCCTACTGGAGATCAGTGGAGAAATAACTCCAAAAGAATGAAGAGTCAGAGCCAAAGCGAAAACAACACCCAGTAGTGGATGTGACTGATGACTGAAATAAAGTTAGATGCTCTAAACAGCAATATTGCACAAGAACCTGAATCAAGGTCCGTGAATCAAGGCAAATAGGAAGTGGTCAAATAGGAGATGGCAAGAGTGAACATCAACATTTTAGGAATCAGCAAACTAAAATAGACTGAAATGGATGAATGTACCTCAGATGACCATTATATCTACTACTGTGGTCAAGAATCCCTTAGAAATGAAGTAGCCCTCATAGTCAACAAGAGAGTCTGAAATGCAATACTTGGATGCAATCTCAAAAATGACAGAATGATCTCTGTTCGTTTCCAAGGCAAATTATTCAATATCATAGTAATCCAGGATGATGGCCAAACCAGTAATGCCAAAAAAACTGAAGCTGAATGGTTCTATGAAGACATGCAAGACCTTCTAGAACTAACATCAAAAAAAGATGTCCTTTTTATTATAGGGGACTGAAATGCAAAAGTAGGTCAAGAAATACCTAGAAAACAGGCAAATTCAGCCTTGAAGTACAGAATGAAGCAGGGCAAAGGCTAATAGAATTTTGCCAAGAGAACTCACTGGTCATAGCAGACACCCTCTTCCAACAACACTAGAGAAGACTCTATACATGGACATAACCTGACGGTCAATACCAAAATCAGATTGATTATAGTCTTTGCAGCCAACGATAGAGAAGCTCTATACTGTCAGCAAAAACAAGACCAGGAGCTGATGGTGGCTCAGATCATGAACTCTTATTGCAAATCTCAGACTTAAATTGAAGAAAGTAGGGAAAACCACCAGACCATTCAGTTCAGTTTAGTTCAGTCACTCAGTCATGTCCGACTCTTTGCGACCTCATGAATTGCAGCATGCCAGACCTCCCTGTCCATCACCAACTCCTGGAGTTTACCCAAACTCATATCCATTGAGTCAGTGATGCCATCAAACCATATCATCATCTGCCATCCTCTTCCACTCCTGCCTTCAATATTTGCCAGCATCAGGATTTTTTTTCAAATGAGTCAGCTCTTCACATGATGTGGCCAAAGCATTGGAGTTTCAGCTTCAACATCAGTCCTTCCAATGAACACCCAGGACTGATCTTCTTTAGGATGGACTGATTGGATCTCCTTGCAGTCCAAGGGACTCTCAAGAGTCATCTCCAACACCACAGTTCAAAAGCATCAATTCTTCAATGCTCAGCTTTCTTTATAGTCCAACTCTCACATTCATACATGACTACTAGAAAAACCATAGCCTTGACTAGAAGGACCTTTGTTGGTAAAGTAATGTCTCTGCTTTTTAATATGCTGTTTTGGTTGTTCATAGCTTTTCTTCCAATGAGCAAGTGTCTTTTAATTTCATGGGATGGGTGCAGGTACCAACTTCAGTGATTTTGAAGCCCCCCAAAATAAAGTCTCTCATTGTTTCCCCATCTATTTATCATGAAATGATGGCACCAGATGCTATGATCTTAGTTTTTGGAATGTTGAGCTTTAAGCCAACATTTTCACTCTCCTCTTTCACTTTCATCAAGAGGCTCTTTGGTTCTTCTTCACTTTCTGCCATGAGAGTGGTGTCATCTGTACATCTGAGGTTATTGATATATCTCCCAGCAATCTTGATTCCAGCTTGTGCTTCATCCAGCTCAGCCTTTCTTATGATGTACTCTGCATAGAAGTTAAGTAAGCTAGGTGACAATATACAGCCTTGACATACTCCTTTTCCTATTTGGAACCAGTCTGTTGTTTCATGTCCAGTTCTAACTGTTGCTTCCTGACCTGCATACAGGTGTCTCAAGAGGCAGATCAGGTGGTCTGGTATTCCCATCTCTTTGAGAATTTTCCACAGTTTATTGTGATCCACACAGTCAAAGGTTTTGGCATAGTCAATAAAGCAGAAATAGATGTTTTTCTGGAACTCTTGTTTTTTCAGTGATCTAGTGGGTGTTGGCAATTTGATTTCTGGTTCCTCTGCCTTTTCTAAAACCAACTTGAACGTCTGGAAGTTCACGATTTATGTACTGCTGAAGCCTAGCTTGGAGAATTTTGAGCATTAATTTACTATCATGTGAGATGAGTGCAATTGTGCGGTAGACTGAACATTCTTTGGCATTGCCCTTCTTTCAGACTGGAATGAAAACTGACCTTTTCCAGTCTTGTGGCCACTGCTGAGTTTTGCAAACTTGCTGGTATATTGAATGCAGCACTTTCACAGCATCATCTTTTAGAGTTTGAAATAGCTCAACTAGAATTCCATTACCTCTACTAGCTTTTTTGTAGTATTGCTTCCTAAAGCTCATTTAACTTTGCACTACCAGTATCTGGCTCCATGAGTGATCACACCATCATGGTTACCTGGGTCATGAAAATCTTTTTTGTATAGTAGTTCGTGTATTTTTGTGCCTCTTCTTAATATTTTTAGCTTCTATTAGGTCCCTACTATTTCTGTCCTCTATTGTGCCCATCTTTGCATGATAATGTCTGTTGGTAACTCTAAAATTTTTGAGGAGACCTTTACTCTTTCCCATTTTATTTTTTCCCCTCTATTTCTTTGCATTGGTCAGTTAGGAAGACTTTCTTATCTTTTCTTGCTATTCTTTAGAACTCTGCATTCAGATGGCTTATCTTCCTCTTTCTCCTTTTTGTTTCACATCTCTTTTCTCACCTATTTGTAAGGTCTCCTCAGACAACCATTTTGCCTTTTTGCATTTCTTTTTCTCAAGGATGGTTTTGATCATCACCTCCTGTACAATGTTACAAACTTCTTTCCATAGTTTTTCAGGCCCTATATCTATCAGATCTAATCACTTGAATCTATTTTTCACTTCCACTGTATAATTGTAAGGAGTTTGAGTCCTGGCAATTCATTAGAATTACCCAGGAGATTTTTAAAGAAAGAAAATACCAAGCCCCTCCTAACTCCATGAAACAGAAATTTCTAGGATTGTGTCTTGGGCACACAAGTGTTTTTATAAAAAAATAATCTTTAAAGTTCTCAGGTGATTCTAATGTGTAATTTTGTTTCAGAACCACTGATTTAAGTAGAACTCACAGATCATTGAATCCAGGAAAAGAGAGGAATATGAAGATAAGACGAGAAAAGAAAAAAAGAAATATAATAATAGCAGGTAGTTTAAGAGACAATAAATTAGATTTTTTTTGCCTAGTTAATAAATATTTAGTCTTCATTGAGGCAGTAGTTTTTCAGATAGACTTGTGAAAATATATATATATGCAAAATGATTAAAATGAAATATGTATCTTTGTTCTAATTAGTTTGAAATAATCTGTAATACCAAAATGCTCAAATCCTTTTACTTTGGCAATGACTTTATTTTAAAATTTAAGTAAATATTTTTATATGGAGTACCTGTACATTCTGATAAACTTCTGTGTCTTTATGATCACGAATATCTTCAGAATTAGAGCCGATTTAAATATAGGTTGAGGTAATGTCCTCCAAAACTGTGTTGGTAGGATTATACTATTGACAAAATTCTCTATGTGTGTATCCATGCAATTTGTCACATAACTTCCCAATCCTCTTTCCAAGAGCACAGTATCTTTTTTCTGCCCCTGGCTCTAGGCTTAGCCATGTGTGTCTGTCTAACTAGTAGGATGAGAGTAGTCAGGATACAGCCTTCCTGGGTAGTTCAGCTGGTAAAGAATCCACCTGCAATGAAGGAGATGCCAGTTCCACTCCTGGGTCAGAAAGTTCCACAACACAAGTGATAAGCTACCCACTCCAGTGTTCTTGGGCTTCCCTGGTAGCTCAGATGGTAAAGAATCCGTCTGCAACATGGGAGACCTGGGCTCGATCCCAGGGATGGGAAGATCCCCTGGAGGAGGGCATGGCAACCTGCTCAAGTATTCTTGGGCAGAGGAGTCTGGTTACTTAACTCTATGAGGAAACAGGATGAGAGTCATGTGGGGTAGAACCAAATAAAAGATATGCAGTGAGAAGAGCTGTCTAATTACTGCAACCTCAAGTAGAGATTCTGTACTGAAATTCTGGCAGACCTCATCCTTTAGATTCTCAGACTAGGAGAATAAATACTCTTTAAGTCATTGAGTTTTGCAAGTGGTTTATTACACAATATTATTATAGCAATAACTATAAATTTAGGCAGAATAGCAAATTTTCCTGAGCTCATCTTTTATTCTGGTAATAAGAGGCAGCAATCTTTAATTACACAATTAAGGAGGAACTTAAAATGACAATATTTGACTTAAATAGTCTCTACAAGATTGCTTGAGAGCATATAGTTACTCTTTTTTTTGAGTTGGGCCTTCAGAATCAGATTTTGTATTAATGACTTTATACTTAAAGATGCAGAAAAGGTAGGACTGGGCAACTAAAAGCAAAGCCTGATGATTATATAATTTTACATAGAAAACATATTTACAACAATTTTGGAAGACTTTTATTGTGGG
>SJYC01005154.1:0-15751 GCA_006408675.1 Madoqua kirkii | reverse complement strand
CACTGAATAAATACTAGCTATTTTTATTTCTATTATGTTGAAATATGTATTTATATAACAATAACATTTTTTCTATTTGAGAATATGTAATTTCAACCTATTTTAGAAGTTACATGAAAATAATCTTATTTTGTTTTTCTAATATATTGATTTTTCAATATTGACATTAAAAGTTTGGTGGTGGAAAGTCTCCAGACCTAAAGAACTACTATGAGAGTTAATAAAGAGATCTACATAGTGAACTATTGTTCATTGTAAATGCAGTGGAACCTTGGTAAAATATGACCTGCCATAGCATGAAATTTAGTATAATCCTATTGATTGGTGCTTGTTACTAAAACAACCAGAAGGTTCTTGTTATACTACTTTATCTAGTTGCCTGGCAAAGACCCAAAGAATCATGTTTTAATGAAGTCCATCTTTGAGAGAATAATGGAACAAAACCTGATTCTTCTTCACTTTTATAGAACTCATAAAGTATTTATGTTAAATAAATGAAGTGTAGGCACTGATATGGAGGCATCGTATGTCTGGGAGGCAAACAAAAAAAAAACCCAGATTTTATAAATACAAAAAGTTGGAAGGTTTGGTTTTGAAAAAATTTGGATATAAAACATCTGATAAGAACTGAAAGATTGAAGTTGGCTGAATTTAAGGTAGCTTATTCTCTTTCAAGACTGTATTTTTTAAACAACATTTGATATAGATTTTTATCTCAGTGATTTCATAATTTAAATAAAATATTTTAACACTATAGTGTAAATCTCTAATTTATGTTGACTACCTCAAATTATTTCTGAGGTTCTCTTTTGAATATATTGCATAGTTATAGAATGTAAAATTTTTGAGATTAGAAACTATATTTTATATGCTTTATATTTCAGAGGCTAGCACAGTGCTAACAGAAAGCAGATATTCCATAAATATTTTATTAATGAGTAAAAATATTAGCACTTTTCATTCACTGATGATAAATCACTATGTCCAAGACTGACTGCTACTCAATGTTGCTTTCTTTTGAGAAAACAGTAATCCTATTACCCAACGATTCCTTTTATTTAAAGGAATATCCATAGCGCGACTCTCCCCATCTCTTCCTCTGTTATCATTTGTGCCTTCCCAGAGTGAAGGAATAACTTAACTGACAGGTGGCTTTGGGAGTAGAACCTGAACTTGCTTTGCCAGTCGTTTTCTTACTCACTGCTCTTTGGCATACATCTTTCAATGTAGATAGAGCAGGTAGCCAAGTTCTAGACAGTTGTTAAGCTTGGAGGTAAAGGCTTCACAGCAAGACCTGTGGTTTTGCTGCTCTGTACTGATAAGTTTGTCCATTTTGGGGGGTGCAGATGAGACCTTCACCTAAGAACTAGGATTCTGCATACATAAGCAATGATCTATATCTGTTCCATCAGTAATAAAGCCGACGTTTTTATTTCTTTTCTTGTGATTCATCTTCATTACTTGGTTCAGAATTCAGGCAGGAAAAAGTAGGTGTTAAAAGTTCAACCCCGCAGAGTATGTGCATGCTGGTTTGCTAACAATCAGAAAGGCAAGAGCCTTCAACTGGTGGCTGCTACCTCTCCTCCACATTTCCCAGTCTGACGGGGTCCTGCTCATTCCATACTACAGCCTAGTAGAAGATCAAGGCAAATATTTGGTCTAGCTATGTAGAGACAGACTAGGATTCATGGGATGAGACCTGGGTGGAGTCATGGAGACCACTGTCACAGCACACTGGGTGATGCCATGAGAACACAGAGAGACTAAGCACTGAATCTGGGGTAGACAAGCCCTGGGCAAGAATACATAGCAGTTCATTTCCCAGTGAGAGTGCCTTGGTTCTGCATGCTCCACACCACAGCTTAGTGCTTGATCTCAGCAGACAAATCCTGAAAAAAGTCTACCATGGAGGCAGCCCAGACCTTAGGTGGCCCCCACAACCACCTCAGTTTCTATAGTCACAGTGCCTTGATACCCAGCCTTAGCCTGTTCCACAGCACAGCTTTGTACTAAATTTGGGAAATATACAAGACACAAGAGAGATTAGATTCAACTTTGGGCTGCTTCTGAATGGAACCCGAGATGCCTACACAAGCAGTGCATAGGCCTGTTTTGAAGGCACAGGACTCTCTTGCTTGAGCCAACCCCTTTGGGTCAGGGAGCACACTCAAGAGCAAAGGAACTTGATCAAACTCAAACCTTAGGGATTTTACTGCCAAAACTCGAGAGCAGACCCTACCCCAATAGGGCAGAAATAGCCACAGAGTGGAGAGGAATCTCTACTTCACATCCAGCACAGGATCTAGACAATACAAGACTAATCACACCCTTAAGAAGGGCAAAATGACCAACAGACTCTAAAGAAAAACATGTATGCTATCCATACAAAACTCAGCCCTTGCACCAAAATTATTAGACACATATTCTCCACAGGAATGTTCCCACATAACTATATTCCTTCAAGACTGTGAAAAAGAACAGTTTCTCCTAAATCCATAGAGACAAAGTTAGGTAAAAGAAAAGGTAGAGTAACCACCTCCAATTACAAGAACAAGAGAAATACCCTGAAAGGACAGATAATTAAACAGATTTCACCATTTTAATAGACCTTGACTTCAAAAAGGAAATATGCTAAATGAATTAAGAAAGATTATTGATAGAAAAGCAGATCACCATAAAAAAGAACTAGAAACTGTAAAGATGAATCAATCAAAAAAGGCAAATCAGTTGTTGTGGTAAGAATCAATGTAGAAGCAATGAATATCATACTGAATGACATTCAAGAACCATGTGATTTGGAAAATAGAATAATGAAATCACCCAATCATAAAGCAGACAGAAAGGCAAATGAAAATAATGAAAGCAAGATATGAGATCTACGGGACAGTGTAAAGCCTGCCAACCTACACATAATAGCATTTACAGAAGGAGAAAAGAGAGGGAGATTAAAAGCTATTTGAAGAAATTATGGCTGAAAACTGAACTTTCTAAACCAAAAGATAGAAATAGTATCCAAGTATAGAAAGCACAGAGGGCCCAAATGATATGGAACCAGACCCACACCAAAACATATCATCACTAAAATGGTAAAAGTTAAAGAGAAGATTCTAAAGGCAACAAGAGAAAATAAAAATTGATTGCAAGGGAATCCCCATAAAGCTAGTAGTGATTTATTTGCAGAAATGTTGCAGCCCAGCAGGGAACGGCAAAATATATTTGGAGTCCTGAAAGTGAAAAACCTGCAACCTAGGATACTCTATCCAGCAAGAGGATCATTTGAATACAAGGAGAGATAAATAATTTCTCAGATAAGCAAAACCCAAACTAATGCAGTGATAGTAAGCCTACTCTAAAAGCAGTATTAAAAGGTCTTTTATAAATAGAAAAGCAATAAGAATCTATTGGAAAGGGAAAATCAGAATAGGAAAAGAAAATTTATAAAAAGATTATAGATCACTTAAATAAGTCAGTACATAGATTAAAAAAATTTTGTGAAAGCAATTTTAACTATAATGAACACCAAAAGGATAAACATGAAGATGTAAAATAGGACATCAAAATAAAAATGTGGATGAGGGAGTAAGAAAAAAATAGATTTAAAAAATGAACATGTGAGATTACCAGTTGAAAACAAGTAGCTATATTAATGGGTTAACATACCTAAAAACCAGCGTAACCATAAATCTAAAACATGTAAAAGAGTGAAAGAACCAAAAAGAAGAGAGTTAAAGCACAGTAGAAAACAAAACCATCATACCATAAAAGGAAAAAGAAAGAGAAGGGAACAAAGAAGAAATATAAAATCAACAGAAAAACAAGGTTTAAAATGGCAAATAAATAAAAAGTATCAATACTTAAGAGTCAATGGGCCAAACGTTCTGATCAAGAGGCAGAGTGGCAGGTTGGATAATAAAACAAGAACCTATAATAAGCTGCCTGTAAGCAACCCACTTTAAGGTGAAGGACACACATAAACTGAAAGTGAAAAGACGGTAAAAGATATTTTATACTAATGGAAAAGACAAGAAAGCAGATATGACAATACTCATATTAGACAAAATAGACATTAAACAAAGACTAGAAAGAAAGATAAAGAAGTGTTCTATACAATGATGATGGGATCAATACAAGAAGAGAATATTACACTTGCTAGCCTATTTTCACTCAGAATCAGTCAGTTCAGTTGCCCAGTTGTGTCTGACTCTTTGTGGCCCCATGAATTACAGCACGCCAGGCCTCCCTGTCCATCACCAACTCCCGGAGTTCACTCAGACTCGCATCCATTGAGTCAGTGATGCCATCCAGCCATCTCATCCTAGGAATACCTAAATATATAAACCAAATCCCAACCTAAATAAAGAAAGAAATTGATGAGAATACCATAGTAGTAGGATACTTTAACACTGCACTGACATCAATGGACAGCTCTTTCAGATAAAAAGTCAGCAAGGCAAAAGAGTTCCTAAATAATATAATGAATCAGTTAGACTTATTTGATATTTTCAGGACGTGGCATTTGAAAAAAAAAAATACAAATTCTTTTCAAAGAGCACACGGACCATCCCCTAGGATAGACCACATAGTAGGGCACAAATCAAGGCTCAGACATTTTTAAGAGGACAGAAATTATTTCAAGCATTTTTTCCAGCCACAACAGCATGAAACTAGATATTGAGCACAGAAAGAGAATGGGGCAGGAAGGTGAATGAATACTAAACAACATGCTACTAAAAGAACAATGGGTCAATAATGAAATCATAGAGGAAACTAAAAATGCCTTGAGCCAAATACAATGAAAACACAACCATGCAAAACCTATAGGATACAGCAAAAGCAGTTCTAAGAGAGAAGTTCATAGTGATAGAAGCCTTCCTCAAAAACCAGAAAATTCTCTAACAACATAATCTACCAACTAAAGGAATTAGGAAAAAAAGAACAAGTAAAACATAAAGTCAACAGAACGAAGGAAATAAAGTTAAGAGAGGAAGTAAATACAGTTGAGATTTTAAAAAATAGGAAAAATCATAAAACCAAGAGTTGGGTTTTTTGAAGAGATGAACAAAATCTATAAACCCCTGGTCAAGAAGAGTGCAAATAAGCATCAAGAAAAAAAGAGAGAGAAACCAAATAAAATAATAAATGAAAGAGGAGAAATAACAAATAGTACAGAAAAAAAATTTTTTAAGAGAAAATACTGTGAACAGTTAAATGCCAACAAACTGGACAAATAAGAAGAAATAGGTAAGTTTTTTTAGAAACATACAGCCCACCAAAACTGAATCAAGAAGAAAGAGATCATTTAATCAGACTGATCACTGGAAGTGAAAAAGAATCTATAACAATAATTTTAAAATGTCCAGCAAACAGAACCAAATGATTTCATTGGCGAATTCTACCAAACCTTCAAGGAATTTGTACTGATTTTTCTCAAACTCTGCCAAAAGATTGAAGAGGAAGGAACACTCCCAAAGACATTCTATGAAGCCATCATCATCCTGATACCAAAGCCAAACTAAAACCATACAAAAAGTTATAGGCCAGTATCTTTGATGAATAGTATTGTTCAATCACTCAGTTGTGTTCAACTCTGTGACCACATGGACTGCAGCATGCCAGGCTCCTTCACTACCTCCCAGAATTTGCTCATATTCATGTCCATCAAGTCAGTGATGCCATCCAACCATCTCATTCTCTAATGCTCTCTTCTACTCCTTCCCTCAGTCTTTCCCAAAGAAAGATCAGTATCTTTTCCAATGAGTTGGCTCTTCGCATCAGGTCGCCAAAGTACTGGAGCTTCAGCTTCAGCATCAGTCATTCCAAAAAATATTCAGGGTAGATTTCCTTTAGGATTGACCGGTTTGATCTCCTTACTTTTCAAGGAACTCTCAAGAATCTTCTCCAACACCACAGTTCAAAAGCATCAATTCTTCAGCACTCAGCCTTCTTTATGATCCAACACTCACATCCATACATGACTACTGGGAAAATCATAGCTTTGACTAGAAGGACTTTTTGCCAGCAAAGTGATATCTCTGCTTTTTAATAGGCTATATAGGTTTGTTATAGCTTTTCTTCCAAGGAACAAATGTCTTTACATTTTGTGGCTGCAGTCACTGTCCACAGTGATTTTGATGCCTAAGAAAATTAAACCTGTCACTCTTTCCACTTTGATTAATATAGATGGAAAATTAATAAAACATTAGCAAATTGAATCCAATATCACATTAAAAGGATCATATACCTAGTGTCACAAGGATGATTCAACATAGGCAAATTAGTTGATGTGGTGCAACATATCACATCAACAAAAGAAAAAAATAAAAATCACAATATTATCTCAATAGATGCAGAAAATTCTTTTGATAAATTCAGTATACATTCATGATTGAACACTCTCAGGAAAATGGATACAGAGGACCATATATCAACATAATAAAAGCTACATATGATAAACCCACAGCCAACATAATATTTAACAGTGAAAAGCTGAAGGCTTTCCTGCTAAAATCTGAAAAAAGACAAGAACGCTTATTGTCACCACTTTTGTTCAACATCATTGGAAGTCCTTGTCACAGCAGTCACACAAGAAAAATAAATAAAAAGCTCCCATATTGGAAGGGGAGATATGAAATTGTCATTATATGCAAATGACATGGTATTCTATGTGTGTGTGTGTGTGTTAGTCAGTCATATCTGTCTTTGTGACCTCATGGGCTGTAGCCTGCCAGGTTCCTCTGTCCATGGAATTCTCCAGGCAAAAATACTGGAGTGGGTAGCCATTTCCTTCTCCAGAGAATCTTCCCTACCCAGGGATTGAACCCAAGGCTCTTGTATTGCAGGCAGATTCTTTACCATCTGAGCCACCAGTGAAGCTCTTGACATTTCACATAGAAAACTTAAAAGACTGCAAACAAAAACTATTAGAGCTAATAAGTAGATTTGACAAAGTAGCAGAATACAAGATTAATATACAGAAATATGTTGTATTTCTTTACACTAACAATGAAATATCAAATAGAGAAAGTAAGGAAACCATTCCTTTTAAAATGTGTCCAAAAAATAAAAGTATTTAGGTCTGAACCTGACCAAGGAAGAAAAATACTTAATCCCTAAGAATTATAAAACATTCATAAAGTAAACTGACAATGACTCAAAGAAGTGGAAAGCTATCCCATGTTCTTGAATTTGAATAATTAATATTGTTAAAATGGCCACACTACACAAAGCTATCTACAGATTTAATGTGAACCCTATCAAATTGTGCATGACATTTTTCACAGAAGTGGAAGAAATAATCCTAAAATTTATATGAAAACACAGAAGATCCAGAATTAACAAAGCATTCCTGGGCAAAAAGAACAAAGCAAGGAATTTAATGGCTTCCCTTAGATCAAACAGTAAAGAATCTACCTTCAGTGCATGAGATCCAGATTCAGTCCCCAGGTTGGAAAGATCTTCCGGAGAAGGGAATGGCAACCCACGCCAGTATTCTTGCCTGGAGAATCCCATGGACAGAGGAGCCTGACTAACACTACTATTAGGAGTATAACCCTTCCAGACTTCAAAGTTTACTAAAGGCTACAGTAATCAATGCAGCATGGTATTGGTACAAAGAGGCATTCAAATCAGTAGAACAGAATAGAGAGCCCGGGAGTAAATGTGTATACCTACTGTCAATCTTTGACAAAGTAAGCAAGAATATACAATGGAAAAGTCAGTCTCTTTAGCAAGTGGTGTTGGGGGAGCTGGAAAACTACATGTAAAATCAATGAAATATGAACACTCCCTGATATCATACATGAAAATAGGCCGAGAATGGTTTAAATATCTAAATATAAGACTTGACACGCTAAAACTCCCAGAAGACAACATAGACAAAATATTCTCTAACATAAATTATAGCAATAATCTCTTAGGTCAGTCTATTAAGTCAAAAAAAAGCAAAAATAAGCAAATGTGGTCCAATCAAACTTATAAGCTTTTTCACACTACAGGAAACAATCCACAAAAGGAAAATGCAGCATATGGAATTGGAGAAAATATTTGCAAATAATGTAAACAGCAAATTTGGAAAACTCAGCAGTGGCCACAGAACTGGAAAAGGTCAGTTTTCATTCCAATCCCAAAGAAAGGCAATGGCAAAGAAAGCTCAAACTACCACACAATTGCACTCATCTCACATGCTAGTAAAGTGCTGCTCAAAATTCTCTGGGCCAGGCTTCAGCAAAACATGAACCGTGAACTTCCTGATGTTTAAGCTGGTTTTAGAGAAGGCAGAGGAACCAGAGATCAAATTGCAAACATCTGCTGGTTCATCGAAAATGTAACAGAGTTCCAGAAAAACATCTATTTCTGCTTTACTGACTAAGCCAAAGCCTTTGACTGTGTGGACACAATAAACTGTGGAAAATTCTTCAAGAAATGGGAATATCAGATCACCTGACCTGCCTTTTGAGAAATCTATATGCAGGTCAGGAAGCAAGAGTTAGAACTTAACATGGAACAACAGACTGGTTCCAAATAGGAAAAAGAGTATGTCAAGGCTGTATATTGTCACCCTGCTTATTTAATTTATATGCAGAATACATCATGAGAAATGCTGGGCTGGAAGTAGCACAAGCTGGAATCAAGATTGCCGGGAGAAATATCAATAACCTCAGATATGCAGATGATACCACTCTTATGTGGCAGAAAGTGAAGAGGAACTCAAAAGCCTCTTGATGAAAGTGAAAGAGGAGAGTGAAAAAGTTGGCTTAAAGCTCAACATTCAGAAAACGAAGATCATGGCATTGGTCCCATCACGTCATGGGAAATAGATGGGGAAACAGTGGAAACAGTGACAGACTTCACTTTTTTTGGCTCCAAAATCACTGTAGATGGTGACTGAAGCCATAAAATTAAAAGACACTTACTCCTTAGAAGAAAGCTATGAACAACCAAGACAGCATACTGAAAAGCAGAGATATTACTTTTCCAACAAAGGTCCGTCTAGTCAAGGTTATGGTTTTTCCTGTGGTCATGTATGGATGTGAGAGTTGGACTGTGAAGAAAGCTAAGCACCGAAGAATTGATGCTTTTGCACTGTGGTGTTGGAGAAGAGTCTTGAGAGTCCCTTAGACTGCAAGGAGATCCAACCAGTACAACCTAAAGGAGACCAGTCCTGGGTGTTCATTGAAAGGACTGATGCTGAAGCTGAAATTCCAGTACTTTTGCCACCTCATGTGAAGAGTTGACTCATTGGAAAAGACCCTGATGCTGGGAGGGATTGGGGGCAGGAGGAGAAGGGGGCAACAGAGGATGAGATGGCTGGAGGGCATCACCAACTTGATGGACATGAGTTTGAGTGAACCCTAGGAATTGGTGATGGACAGGGAGGCCTGGCATGCTGATGATGCTGGGAGGGATTGGGGGCAGGAGGAGAAGGGGGCAACAGAGGATGAGATGGCTGGAGGGCATCACCAACTTGATGGACATGAGTTTGAGTGAACTCTAGGAATTGGTGATGGACAGGGAGGCCTGGCATGCTGTGATTCATGAGGTTGCAAAATGTCAGACACAACTGAGCAAATGAACTGAATTGAACTAAATGTAACCAACAAGGAGTTACTATCCAAAGTATACAACCAGTTCCTGAAGCTCAATATAAAAAATAATACATCCCAGTCAAAAAAGAACAGAAGACCTAAACAGACATTTTTCTAAAGAGACATAACTAAGAAACCCGCAAATAAGATGTTTAATACCGATTCCTTGTGATCTAACCATCCCACTTCTGGGTATACATCCAGAAAAAACAACAACTCTGATTTGATAAGATGTATGTGAAGATTCTTGAGAGTTCCTTGGACTGCAGGGAGATACAACCAGTCCATTCTGAAGAAGATCAGCCCTGGAATTTCTTTGGAAGGAATGATGCTAATGCTGAAACTCCAGTCCTTTGGCCACCTCATGAGAAGTGTTGACTCATTGGAAAAGACACTGATGTAAAGAAACCCGCAAATAAGATGTTTAACACCGATTCCTTGTGATCTAACCATCCCACTTCTGGGTATACATCCAGAAAAAACAACAACTCTGATTTGATAAGATGTATGTGAAGATTCTTGAGAGTTCCTTGGACTGCAGGGAGATACAACCAGTCCATTCTGAAGAAGATCAGCCCTGGAATTTCTTTGGAAGGAATGATGCTAATGCTGAAACTCCAGTCCTTTGGCCACCTCATGAGAAGTGTTGACTCATTGGAAAAGACACTGATGTTAGGACAGATTGGGGGCAGGAGGAAACGGGAATGACAGAGGATGAGATGGCTGGATGGTATCACTGACTCGATGGATGGGAATCTGAGTGAACTCCGGGAGTTGGTGATGGACAGGGAGGCCTGGCGTGTTGCCATTCATGGGGTCGCAAAGAGTTGGACACGACTGAGTGACTGAACTGAACTGAACTGATGTACCCCCAGTGTTTATACAGCATTGCTTACAGTAGGACATAGACATGGAAACAATGGAAGTGCCCATCCACAGATGATTGGGTTAAGAAGATATACTATATATATATATATTATACACATATAATTTATATTATATATATATATAATGGAATGTTACCAAAAAAGAATGAAATTTCAGAATTTGCAGCAACATGGATTCAGAGAATTGTTATGCTCACTGAAGTAAATCAGACAAAAAAAGACAAATATTATATGATAAATGAGATCACTTTCATGTGGAATCTAAAAATGTAATTCCAATGAATCCACACACTTAACAGCAACAGACTCACAGACATTGAAAACAAAATTATAGTTACCAGAGGGGAGAGGAAAGGGAGGAGTGGCAAATTAAGAGTATGGAATTAAAGGATACAAACTACTATAAAATAGAATAGCAACAGCATTTACTGTATATTGCATGGAATTATATTTAATGTCTTCTAATAACCTATAATGGAATATAATCAGAATAAATAATTGAATCACTATGCTCTAACATGACAAGGTAGAGCATTTAAAATCAAATATTATAAATCAATTATACTTCAATTAATAAAAGGACGTTCTATAACCATAACTGTCTGGTATGTTAGTAACTTTAATATTGGAAATATCACTGACACAAATGGCTCAGATAGGCATGGAAGGCATGCAAGTATTGCAATTACCATTCACTTGGATGGAGCTCCTATCACACCTAGAGAAATATGAACATTCTTTGTACCTGAGAACTATTAATACAAGGTTTGTAGAAATATCATACCACCAGCAAATATTAGCAATGTGGTATTCATATTGTGACTTAGGTATCCCTAATTTTCTATGAATATTCAGCAGATTTTTAAAATAATATGTACATAAGTGGAAAGAAAATATCCCCATGCCTAGGTTCCATGGCCACTGTTACAGTTTTGTTTTCCGTGTACCCTCATATCTTGTAATAGTAGCCTATATCTCTGTCTTCTCCAAAGCAATGCATGTCTCAGGTATATATCATACTAAACTTTAATCATGTATTGGCAGAAACATTTTTCTTATTCATTAAATTTCCATTTATATACCACCAATATAATATAATCAAAAGTTCCATAATTAATATTTTCCTTTATTTCCCATTTTTAGTCAGAAGTTCAGCCTCTTCTCTCATATGAAGTTATTATTTTTATAGCACTCTACATTTATATGACTAGCAGCCTCTTCTTCACATCTTCAGAACCAATACAGTACTGTGAAATGGAATAAAGCATTAAACAAAAAAAAATTAAAAAAAAAGATGAAATAGTGTAAACATATACACTATCATTTTTTCCTGGTCGATGATCTGTTGGAGAAGTGAGTTTATTATTCAAATCAAGTGGAGCTCAACTGTAAAAATATATAATATCAGGTATGGGATTTATCATCAGGAGATGAAAATGACTATATATATCATATGTAGTACATAAACTATATATGATATATAACTGTATTGGTTCAATTCAATTCAGTTCAGTTGCTCAGTCGTGTCTGACTCTTTGCGACCCCATGAATTGCAGCACACCAGGCCTCCCTGTCCATCGAGTCAGTGATGCCATTCAGCCATCTCATCCTCTGTCACCCCCTATTCCACCTGCCCCCAGTCAGAGCATCAGGGTCTTTTCAAATGAGTCAACTCTTCACATAAGGTGGCCGAAGTACTGGAGTTTCAGGTACCAATAATAAATTTATAATTGCCTCTCTTGTTTGATTTCTCTAAATTACAACTTTTTCCCTATTATTCCTGTTTGTCCCCTTGGTTTACTTCCCTCTACTTCTGGCTACACTAAATCCCCTAAAGCATATTTGCCTCTTAAAGTTAAACGTCTCTCTGAACCATGCATGCCACATAGTAGGCCCTCAATAAACAATTGCTGAATGAATAAATGAATTGCTCAGTTAATTAAGAAATGATGGTTAAGTCAGAGGAATTAAACTGCAATCCTAGCTCTATCAGTTTAGAGATAAAAAACTAAGTTTTTAATAATCTCTGTGAACATCTCTTTTCTGTACTTTGCTGTGATGAATTCTCCTTTTTAGAGTTGTTGTGAGGATGAAAAGTCAACAAATTAACTGTTTATTGCGTGTAGCTGTTCATTAAAAGGTTACTAGTGTTAATAGATGTTTGTGTATTATTAATAACTGTCATAATGATTTAGAATATTATTCATTGCTGTTAATCATTTGTATATTATGATAATTTGTAATTTTAGTTGTTAATTAGTAATTATCAAAGATAAGGCCACTTAGAAAAAGATAAGCTCCAGTGAGTTATACAATATTACAAACATTTGGGAGGAGGGATGATGTGGAACTAATATCACCTGCATGGTTTCTTCTCGGCACATGCCTTGACTCTCCTTAAGCTGGATTTTCCTACCTTTTGAGTGAGAATCATAACTCAGGAAACATGTCTGTGTGGGAACTGGGTCTGGGATAGTTACCTTTTCAATTCACAGCAGCTATTCCTGTTGTAAAGTCCCGTTTTGGCCCTGGTGACCAGTTTGTAGGGCATGGCATTCTTTTTCAGGCATGGCTTTCCACTCTTTCCTGCAGTAACTGTATAAGGAGCCTCAGAGGGACTGAGTGTGCTGTAGAGGAAAAGACAGTCAGTTTTACCACGTTTTAGGTCCATTTGGGATACAGCAGATTTTTGTGAGTTTGCTCTGAAACCTAACCTACAAAACATCATGAACAATATAGTTTCAGTGGGACAATTCTTTCTGAGTTCTAAACAAATGATTTACAAAGAAATTTTAGAAACATACCCCTTTACAATCGCAGATGAGCTATGTTTCAAAGGTTTCAAATGGCTGCATGCAATTTACATCTACTTTGGAGTTTTCTCTTCATCATCAATTCGTGAAACAGAATGAGCATTTCTAAGTGGACAACTTTGATTTTGAGATTACTGGGCACATTATTACCTGCTTTTTTTTTTTTTTCCCTTGTATTTTTCCCCACGTACATTTGCCCTTAATGTGTACCTTAACACCACTATCACAGTTCTCATATCAATGTTTAAAAGCTCACTTTTGAAACATATAATGCCTTTAAAAAGGCAGATTTGTGTTTGGCTTTACAGAAAAATAAACTTAAGAGTAACATTACTGAAACACGAATATTAACCCAAAGGGCATTGAATTCCAGTGAGTATAACCTTGCACTGCTTCTAAGAAGCCGAGATTGTTGAATTCTCTGGCCTTTGTGTCAGGCCTTCGGGGGACACTGAAATAAAGTCAGCCCATCTCTAGCTCCTTTCTCTTTTCTTTATAATGGATAATACTTCTTAAAACATTTTGTGTTTCAAAGATGAAAGACAACAACAGAAAAAAGGGTATTGCTTTCTGATTAAAATGAAAACAGATACATTTTTACTGAGTAATAAATGGATTTATCTCTGGCAAGACTGCAATAGAATGTTGTTCTAGAATGTCATGGGATTTAGTCTGATATACTAATCTCAGAATCTGAATGGGGATCAAGCAGTGTCTTAATTTCAAGCCTATTGAAGTTTTCTTCTCAGCACATTCATGCTTTTGATGAGATAAGAATTTACAGCCACTTAGGCCTGTTTGAAGTTTATAGAGTGTGACCTATTTATGAAGTTGTATATAAACAAGTTATATACCCCCCTAGTAAAGAACAAAGGTAGCTTATTTGAGCAACAATTTGAGTATTAAGTACTGATTAAGACAATTAGATTCTTCATGAATGCAACATTTAAATGTTAAATCTAATAGAATTAGCTATGTTATTAAATATTTCTTTCTATTGATCATTTTTTAATATTAACATTTTTCATATTGACTCAGAACTTTTCTTGAAAATTTCGGTTTGAAAATTTCAAAGCTACAGAGAAGTTGAAAAAACTGACCCTTATATCTTCATCTGGAGTCACTCATTGTAACATTTTGCCACATTTGCTTTATCTTATTATATACACTCACACACACACAAATGCACACACACTTGCCTACAGTTAGATCCATATGTGTACTTCAAGTTAATTTTTGTGGTGTCATCAGACAAGGGTATATTAATTCTCCTATATGGATATTCATTGGTTTTTGTACCATTTTTTGATTAAAAAATACTGTTCACCTAATTGAATTACCTTAGCATCTTTGCCAAAAATAAGCTGGCCACATATGTGTAAGTTTATTTTTGGACTTTCTATTTTTTTAAATTTATCTGTAGTTTTATCTTTATGCCAGAACCATGTTGTCTTGATTACTGTCATTTTATAATAAATCCTGAAATTAGATAGTCCTCCAAGTGTTCTTTTTACTAAGTTGGTTTGGCATCCTTTATTTTTCCATATAAATTTTTGATTTATCTTGTCAATTTCTGTACACGTACTTATAGAGATTATGTTTGGCATCATGAAGATTCTAAGAGTCAAGTTGGGAAAGATTGATACCATAGTAGTATTTTCACTTCCAGTCTTTGAACCATTAAATAGCTCTTCTGTTATCTGCTGCTGCTGCTGCTGCTAAGTCGCTTCAGTCGTGTCCGACTCTGTGCGACCCCACAGACGGCAGCCCATTGGGCTCCGCCATCCCTGGTAGGCTATCTTTAATTTTTCCTGAAATGTTTGTAGTTTCCAAGTTGTTCAGTTCCAGCTCTTTGCAACCCCATGGATAGCAGCATGCCAGGCTTCCCTGTTCTTCACCATCACCAGAGTATGGTAAAACCTATGCCTGGTTCTAACTGCTGCTTCTTGACCTGTATACAGGCTTCTCAGGAGGCAGGTGAGGTGGTCTGGTATTTTGTGTCAGGTCATGTGTATATATATATATGTATACATATATATATATATGTAAGTGTGTGTGTGTATATATATATTTATGCATGTATATATATCTACCGTATTATAAACAGAAATCTTGTTTTTATTAGTTTTCCTTCATAGAATTTTCCAAATTTTCTAATATATGGTCAATTTTTTAAAATGTTTCATATTGAAATTAAGTTTATCTTTTATGATTAAGTTTTAAAGTTTGTTTCTTTATGGATAGTGTTATTTAGAACTTCAATATATTGACTTGGCTATTATCCACTAGGTCTGAATTGGACTAAAAATAATTCAGTCCAAGTAACTGGACTGAAAATAATAATGAAAATAATAATTTGACTGAAAATAATGTTGAAGATACCATCCAAACATCTCATGCTCTGTCATCTCCTTCTGCCTTCAGTCTTTCCCAGCATCAGGGTCTTTTCCAATGAGTCAGTTCTTTG
>SJYC01005147.1:0-13653 GCA_006408675.1 Madoqua kirkii | reverse complement strand
CTCTAGAAAAGACTCACCAGTGTTTATATTGATTTACCATTTTATTTTTCACAGAGTTGCAATACTTTAAAATATAGAGGTTTCATATTTTTGAATTCTCATCACATAGGACTTAATCTATAGCCATTTCATATGTACTTTATTATTTTATGGAGTTGTAAATAATTGAAAATAAATTAAATACCTCAATATTTCTAAAGGACCTCCATAGCATAAGAACTTAGCTAAGGTTTAAAATGATTACACTGAGCTCAGGGACAGCTTTCAGGCTTGTTTGCATTGTTCTTTGCAGTTAACTTACATTTAAAAATCTCAACTGTAAATTTCTAAGAATATGCATGTCCACAACGTATATTGCTCTCAATCATAGGTGTTGAAAAAAATTGAATTATTTGGGATGTTTATTTTTCCTCCTAGGAATTTCTATTTAACTTGGAATGGTGTAAGTTAGACATCAGTATATTTTTATTTAGAGTTAACATAAACTCTTAAGGCTGTAATTAGAGCAAGAAAGTGTATTCATTTTGGGAGGGGGGCATAATTTTGTTAAGATTTTTAAATGAGTCTGGAAATCCATTAAAAACTAAACTAAAATTGATGGGGACATGTACTGTGGTATAGTTTAGATGAATTCTATAGCCTTACTAAATATATAAGGATAAAACATGAAGATGCTGAAAAGCACTCTTGTAATAATCGAATTGAAATCATTGAGACATTGCTGGAAGGCATTTTTCATTATTAAACACCTAAGCATTTCATAATATATTACATAGATATATTTACTAAGTGAAGATCAAAAATAAATATATAGAACAAAACTATATTTGCATAATCTTTTACCATGTTTTAGTATAAAAAGTGAAATTCTGAAACATGAGATTTTTAGTGTGTATCTCATGGCTACTTAGCATGCTTTGATGGCAGTTAGTAGAAGGTAAATATCATACTTTCAGAGTAAAAGGCATCTCAGGGCCTAAGTTACACTGGGATTAAATATGCTAATATTTTGACACATAAATTATGACTTTCATGTAGTGTTACCTCTTTTTAGCAATGTGCCACTCATAAGGAATAAGGAGAACAGCCCTGGGATTTCTTTGGAAGGAATGATGCTAAAGCTGAAACTCCAGTACTTTGGCCACCTCATGCGAAGACTTGACTCATTGGAAAAGACTCTGATGCTGGAAGGGATTGGGGGCAGGAGAACAAGGGGATGACAGAGGATGAGATGGCTGGATGGCATCACCGACTCGATGGCCGTGAGTCTGAGTGAACTCCAGGAGATGGTGATGAACAGGGAGGCCTGGAGTGCTGCAATTCATGGGGACGTGAAGAATTGGACACAACTGAGAGACTGAACTGAACTGTCTCCCATTTCTAATCTGGATTTGTGAGACTGTCACTTTGAAAGCAAATAGGTTTTTAGTGCAGCTCCATCCTATCTTCTCCCCAGGGACTGAGCAGTCAAAAAGTATTTAGAATTCAGAAAGAACTCCACTACAGCCGAGTTGTTCCAGCAATGAAACATGAAAAGATGTCATAGGTGGGGCATTTTTAAGGAATAAGGTACAAGTCATGCAAAAACGCTCTTAGGGTTTGTACTTCTCTGTACAACATCATTATTTCCTCCCATTTTCACTCCCTATATTGTGTATAAGGCTTAAATCATGAAGTATAGTAAATAGTAAAAGTAAACTGGAAGCAAATCTCATCTCTATTTCTTCAAAATCTAATATATATATATATATATATAACTGTACATAAAAGTACAAGTCTCTCTCTTAACTTACTGCCCACATCCATGTAACCAGCATCCAAATGAAGAAATAAGACAGTATCAGTTGTTCATAAGTCTTTTTGTAAACTCTTCCAGTGATTATCTACCCAAAAGTAAACATAATCTTGACATTTAACAACAGAGATTTGTGTCATTTGTCTTTGTACTTCATATAAATTAAATGATGTTATTAGCCTTGCTTTGTCTACCTTAGTTTATTCAAAATGTATTTGTGAGACTCATCCAAGGGTCACATGTACATGTAGAAAATTACTCCTGTTGCTGTAATCTACTGTTCTTTATGTCATTTATCAAAGTCATAGATTCAATATCAATATAGATAATAGAAAATGAATAGACAATAAATTCACAATAACAAAAAACAGCTCATTGTAGGAATACTTAACAAAGTATGTAAAAAACCTCTACAATAGAAACTAGGAATCATTGAGAGAATTTCAAGGAAGTTTAAAGAAAAGGTGAAAACCCATGTAAATATCAGAAAACTCAATATTGTATCATATCAACTATCTTCAAAATTAATCTATAGATACAATGCAGTTTTATTAAAAATCCCAGAAGGATATTTTACATAAATTAACAAGCTGATTCTACAATAAGTACAGACATTTAAAAGGCAGTTATTTACAAAGGGGTTTTTGGATTTGTGGCCTAAAAGGGAGAAGAGGGACAGATGGCAAAGACAAGGAGGAATTGACCAGACTCGGCAAATTACTGGATATAAGAAATGAGGGAAAGGTATTATGAATGACTGCAATGGTTCCAACTAAGAAAACTGAGTAGATGACAGATGCCTTTTAGTCAAATTAAGAAATATCCTCAAGGCATGTGGAGATGAAGCAATGGATAATTTAGGAGTTGGCACTGTTAGTGAATGTAAGGAAGAAAACCAAATTTAGAAGGGATAATGAAAAAGTTTTGGCTTCCCTGGTGGCTCAGAGGTTTTGGCTTCCCTGGTGGCTCCGAGGTTAAAGCGCCTGCCTTTGATGCAGGAGACCTGGGTTCGATCCCTGAGTTGGGAAGATCTCCTGGAGAAGGAAATGGCAATCCACTCCAGTATTCTTGCCTGGAGAATCCCATGGACAGAGAAGCCTAGTAAGTTACAGTCCACGGGGTCACAAAAAGTCGGACACGACTGAGCGACTTTACCTTACCTAATGAAAATGTTTTACTGAGTTTGATATGCCTTTAGGATTATGAGTTGGAAATTTTATTTGATAACTAAACACACATGCTTGAGGAATGGAGTGAGGCCTTAGCTAATGCTTTGGATTTCATTATCTTCAGGGTCTCTTCCTCTGCCACTGTTCTATTCGTACTATTCCTACACTCGTTCAAACTCACCCAGATTCCACGCCTCTCTCCAACTGCTCTAAATTCCAGTTCACCCTTCGTGCTGCCATCAGATGTGTCTTCTGTTCATTCAGAACAAATCGTGTCACTACTTCAAATATCATTTTCCTGTTATTTATTATATTTAAAATGGCATTCACATCACCACACCTTTCATCTTCTGGCATTAATACCCTACCTTAATTTTCACCCTGATTTCCCACTAATCCTGTATCCATGATCCACATTCTGTAGACAAATACAATCCCTGTAAATCTGTCAAACACAACCTGAATTTAACACTCTTTATGCCTTTCTCACGTTCTTTCTTTCTTTGGAAATGCCATTTTTATTTTGTGGATGTACAATTCATCCACCCTCCTATATTACTTCCTTAGCAAACTGGTAAACATCTGTGAAGAGAGACTATATTTCTGATTGTAAGAAATGAATACGGTCATTTTGTCCATTTTTTGAAATCCTATTAACTTGCATTTCTGCAGCATTTTGCAATTTATGTTGAGCTACATAAAAAGCATTCTCTTGATTCCTCATAAAAAGTCCCATTTGATAAGAGAACTCAGTAAACTGAAATTTAGAGACTCTTAAGGATTGCATGATCACAAAGTTAGTGATTGGCGGGACTTGGACTTCACATTGGTCTGGCTCCAAATCCTGAGATTTTCCTTCAGTTCTTCTCTGATTATACCTACATTCACTCTCGTGATTGAGGTTTTTGAATTATCAAATTCCATTAGTCTCAATCTCCTTGTGAGTAATAGTGTTGCCCCAGTTATCTCTATGTTCCTGGCAGTCCTTAACATGACATTATATGTCATGACATTATATATGTATATATATATAGATAGAGAGAGAGAGAGAGAGAGAGAGAGAGAGAGAGAGAGAGAAAGATTTGATTCAGTATATTTTTTGTTGAGACATTTTGCAAATAAAAACTAATAGTTTTAGGAAAGCCAATTTTAAATTTGCCAATAAAAGTTGCACTGCTACAACAGGAAAAAAAGCTTTCATATATTTTTTATTATGCTTCAGTTGTACAGTATTATAACTCAGCATCTCTATATATTACAGAGTGATCACCACCACAAGCCTAGTTGCCGTCCTTCACTGTGAATTTAATCCTCTTCACCTATTTTGCTACCAAGCCTCCTCCCCTCTGATAACCACTGGTTTGCTCTCCATATCTGTGGATTTGATTTTGTTTAATTTTGTTTGTTTGTTTTAGATTCCACATACAAGTGAAATCATATAGCATTTGTTCTTTTCTATCTGGCTTATTTCACTTAGCATAACAGCCTGAAGGTCCATCCAGGTTGTTGCAAATGGTAAGATTTCATTCTTTTGTATGGCTGAGTAGTATTCCTTGTGTGTGTGTATGCATGTGTGTGTGTGCGTATATTCTTTATCCATTCATCTGTCGATGGATCCTTAAGTTGTTTCACATTTGGCTATTGTAAATAATGCTGCAATGAACACTAATTTATGTTCACAACAACAAGTATCCCCTTTTCTTTATATCATCTCCAACATTTCACTTTTCATATGTTGATTAATGAGAAGAAAACTAATCATTTTCTTCTCTAATAAAACAGTTAAATTGACTTTTTTTAGTGTTGAACTAATATTAATGTTATTCTTTTGATAGAAAGAATAATAATGGTAGCAAGAACATTAGAATAATTACTTATATAACTCTGAAAAACTTGATTAAACTGAAATTCTCTCACTTAGGAAGGTACGCTGCTGCTGCTGCTGCTAAGTCGCTTCAGTCGTGTCCAACTCTGTGCGACCCCAGAGACGGCAGCCCACCAGGCTCCCCCGTCCCTGGGATTCTCCAGGCAAGAACACTGGAGTGGGTTGCCATTTCCTTCTCCAATGCATGAAAGTGAAAAGTGAAAGTTTAGTTGCTCAGTCGTGTCTGACTCTTAGAGACCCCATGGACTGCATCCCATCAGGCTCCCCTGTTCATGAGATTTTCCAAACAACAGTACTGGAGTGGGGTGCCATTGCCTTCTCCAGGGAAGGTATAGCTGTTGCTAAAATTAAAATTGTGATATAGTATAGAATATATGTGTTTTTAGTGGGTCAATTAGACTATAAACCTCAGACTGAATTAACAAATCTGTTTCTCTCTAGCTATACAACTATGATCTATTCTAGATATATGAAGCTTTTACTCACCAGGATCTGCTTTATTTCTCTTTTAATTAATATTAACCCGAAGGATAAAGTTTAACCTTAATATATATGCCTAACAGGAAATTTTATTGTACTTCAAGATGTAAATTGACATATTAATTTGGTTGCACAGGAATTCTTTAAACAAATGAAAATTTGTGTTATCTGTATATGGTACATATATGTATTATAATATAGATGATATAGTTTTGCTTGTATGATTCTTGTCACATGTTGGATAATGTGGATCAAAACATGAGCTATCACTAATGGCTGGTGATCTGGTGCTTCAGGGGCCCTGTTCATAGAACAAAAACACTTTGGTGAATTAATGTATCATTGTAGTCAGTGATTAGGTTGTGGTTTTTCACGTGGAGGAAAGAATAAGTAATGCTAATACTTCATTCATCTGTTGACCTAAAAAATGCACAACATGAGAGTTGCAAGTTAAGTTTTATTTGGGGCAAAATGAGGACTGCAGCCTGAGAAACAGCATCTCAGATGGCTATGAGAAATGTCTCCAAAGAAGCAGGGGGATAAAGGTCAGTGTATATGTGATCTTGATGGAGGAATACATACAATCAAGCATATATTTTTTCAGGTTTCTACTAGTCTCTTGACCCTTTTCCTAGTCACACGTAACAGTCATTGCTATGAAGGATTTTAGTGTTTTTCTAGAAATGGGAGATGTAGGAACTGGGCTCATAAAATCAGCTCCTGAAAATATCTAACTATCTGAAGACCTTTCCTGCCACCTTTTCCCTGAACATAGAGTGCCTCATTTCTCCTCTCGACCCTTAACTCCTTCAGTGGGTGTTGAAGATTAGCTGCTGCAGTAGTGCATGATTTAATCCTTGTAGAGGTAGATGACAAGTGTCAACTTATAGTTGACACATCAGTGCCCTGGATTTCCAGTTTCAAAGCAACTTTAGTAAGGTAAAACTTTTTAGTTTACCATGCACACTCCATTTTCTCCAAAGTATTCCACTTCTGCAGGTACCTCCACTCACACTAGTACTTCTCTTCCCCAACTTGTGTGGGCAAATCTTGATCATTTTCCAGTCTCAGATTTCAGCTGTCCCAGATTAAGCCACCTCTTCCTTTGTCTTGGGTCAACTCTAAGAGCAGAGGAAGTTCCTCCTTCTTTCTCATGCTCAAGAATTGCAATATTTCCTGTTCTTTATATGTCATCATTCCCCTCCTCTCTCACTGTAGAAGAGAACACATCTTTAAAATCATCATTAATACTATTTAAAGTTCTAAAGAAATTACTCTGTGGCTCTGATCTTTGGTTTCTTCATATGGACAAATGACCTCTATAAAAATTTAAATAATCCCAAAGATGCTAAGATTAAATAATAAGACTAACAGAAAAGGTCCAAATAAAATATATATTTTTGAGTTATTTTGAAACACTTTCTAACTCAACAGTAACAAAATTAAGACTGGAGAAAAAAATGATATGTCACTTAGAAGGTCTTCTACTTGAGTGCATATCACACATTACATCAACTCTAGGCAGTATTATGTTGGTGTACCACTTGCATTTCTATGTGAAAGAGGGATTTTAGTATAATAAATGAAAAAGAGGTTAGGAAAGAACTGGGATGAGGATAGGAAACAGGCTGCCAGTGGAGAAGACTTTGTTGAAAAGATAAGTTCATCTTTGTTTATTATCCTTTCCCTGCCTTCCTGCTGTGTTCAAGAGTAAACAGAATGTTTTCAAAGTAATTCAGTTTCTCTGTAGACTTGATAATCATGGTGCTGGTGGTGGTAATTTATCTCTTTAAAAATATAGATATGAAAATGGCAACTTTAAGTTGTTATAGCATACTGTAAAATGATTTGTAGTTCCTTAATGGTTGCCTGGTTATTGAGAATTTCAATTTAGAGTCATCACTCATGCAGCATTCAAAAAAATTAATTTTTGCTTCCTCACACATATATCAGAAAGTTCCATTAAGTAGTTTCATTTCCATGATGATAAGAAATGAAGACAAAAATCATCATTAAGGACTAAAATGGTCATAAGAGCATGCTAATTTGCATAAATATATACATATGTATACATATGTATACATATATACATTACACATATATATATATGTACATATGTCAAAAGGTCACAGAAGCCATCTAAAATAATTTTAAGTGGCTAAAGCTGAAAGAATTTTAGCAACAAGATAAAGTTGTACCAGCTTATAATCTAAAATACGGAATTAACATACATATGTTCATACACTATAAATGAATGATTGAATAAATAAATTAGAGTGTAAAACATTTCATGCAGAAAAATTTCAAAAAAATTATGTAGATACTCTGTCCTCAGGGAGGTGGAGCATAACTTCCTATTCCTTATGTGTGGACTGTACATAGTGAATAGTGACTTTCTCTAAAGGGTACATTGTGGAAAGTGGAAAAAGAGTAACTTTACACAATAGAAACTTAACAAAACCTCCCTCTCTCAGGTGATCAAAGTCAAAGCCAGTGATAAATCATGTTGATAGTATATACCTTTAATATGATTTGATGAGAATAGTGACCCCTCTGATCTTCAATCCCAAATCCCCCCTGAGGTATAAAACATCTAAGCCATACCCCTTGAAAATATCAGAGTTTGAGAAAAAAAACTTTTTTAGGCCAAAAAAGCCTAAAAAGACACAGTAACTAAAACCCAATATATTATAGACAAGATCCTGAAACAGAAAACAAGCGTTTAGGATAGAGTGTGAACTTTAGTTAATAGTAGTGTATCAGTATTGGGTCATTAATTGTAATATATATTCTATGCCAATTTAAGATGTAACTGGATAAAGTACCTGTGAAATATATGAGAATTCTATCAGTTTCGTATTTTTTCTGGATCTAAATATATTCTAAAATAAAATATTTATTAAAAATAAAAGAAACACAAAATCTAGTACATTAAATTAAATCCCATGTATATACACTTGATTATGTTTGTGACTGCTTCTCTGAGATTAAGTGAACCTCTTTACCCATTGCAGGGAGTGGATAGGAAAGAGTTTCTTTTTTTAGTAGCTTATTTGTTTGAAGTCAGTTCTTATACAGTTGAGAATTTATTTGGCAAGGAATCAGTGACCTTTATTTCCCCACTATAGATAGTGAAGAACAAGAGATGTTGGTACATTTAAACCTCAGTTCAATGTGCTTTGCTGCATAGAGAGTGGAAGGAAAGTCTGATTAGGATGGGGCAGGTATGCTCCCCAGATGCTGAGTTTCATTTTCACCTTGCATTAAAAAAACAATCACTGTATGGTACAAGTGAGTGGAAAGGCTAACTGCACAGGTCAGAGTGTTATTATTGCTTTACCTAGAGGTAATCTTTAGTGATTAGTGCCTCATGGATTTTACTATGTAATGAAAGCAGCTGTTGAACACTAAAGTCATGAAGAAGTATATGCAGTTTCAGGAGACTTGCACAGTTTATGTACTTTGTATTTATTTAGTATTTATACACATATATGTATAATGTATATATACATACATACACACATATATGTATATGCTTATTTATGCTATATGTAAACAGAGTGGATTTGTATATGTGTCCATTAATTTAACTTTACTTTCTGTAACATTTTTAAAACATAATTATGAAGAATTGCACTGTCTTTTTAATGATTGAAAAAATTGGCATTGTTTTAAGCCTCTTTTAAAAAACTTCATTTAAACCAGCCATTTGTCAATTATTTTTCCATTTAAAGAACTCATGATGTTAAAACAGAAGGCTCTCTTAAATCAATTCCTTTAGTAGCCCCAAGCCCAGTGAAAACATCAAAGTACCTAAATGAGGCGAGAGGCCTGGATTTTCAGTGATGTGAAGGTAGAAAATAGCCTTTCCACCTTTGAGCATAACATATGCTGTAACTTGAAGGAAAAAGGTCTCAAATGGTATTCCAATACAGTGTCTTGTAATTAAACTCAGATGTAGGTTTGACCCTTGCACTCCTAACTTCCCTCCAGATACTTGAAAGGAGAGTGAATTGAAGACATTTAAAAGTTTAACCTGTGTTGGTTGCTTTAGAGGATGAGCTTTTTTTTTTTTAAACCCAGAGGTGCCTGTATTAGTCATTTCAGAGAAGTTGTTCTCTTAGACACTTGAGGTCAGTGGTAGTGTTCCAAGTGTTGGTAACTTCTTTTATGACTATGTAAAATGACTAAACTTATGCCAACAGGAAAATGATAAACAGAAATGCAAAAAAGAAATTGGTTTAAATGGTATGAGCAATTTAGATCAAATCTACATATTCTAATTGCTAATTTATTTTAAACCCTCAGTTTTTTTGTTATGCCTACATAATAAAGTGAAAGTAAGATTTAACAGAAGGTTTCAAATATGTGGGTTCAACAGCTAATCACGATCCTTCATTCATCTAGGTGAGCACTTGGTATTGGAATTGCATAGTTGGTTCTCTCTTCTGCCCAAGGTCTGAATTTCCTATTGTAGTTCATGTATGCCTGAGTCTATGGACATATGCAAACACTTTGAAGGTTGTGAAACAAATGAAGTTGATACTTTTTGTACAAAGTCCTGATTTTTGCATATAGATCACTAGGAATGACCCTAACAGGAGTCACGTGTTTAATTCTTTGCATCAGTGTGACCGAAAAATATATTCAACAATAGTAAATTATCTTAACCTTTCTCATGAAATTCGAATGGCTTCACAGTGAGAAAGTGGTTGCGTGAGTCAAAGGCATAAAAATGCCAGCCATAAATAAAGGTGAAAAGCCCTCATCCCCACTGGGATAAAACAACATTACATTCCTGAAATACTGACTAGAGACAGACAGTTTCTTTGGAGATTTGCTTGGTCCAGGAGCACAGAGAAAATAACTTCAAATAATTTATTATCATATATCCTCAAATCATAACCTTGAGCATAAAAGAAGAAAATCGACTTTCAAATCAATTTTGCATTGACACTTGGGAACTAAAACTTTGGTGGGAAAAGTTATCTGGGGTAAGATTTATATCTCTGAATACAAATGCATTTATATTGTAGAGGTAGTATTTTTATTTCCAGGAGCACAGAGAAATAACTTCAAATAATTTATTATCATATATCCTCAAATCATAACCTTGAGCATAAAAGAAGAAAATCGACTTTCAAATCAATTTTGCATTGACACTTGGGAACTAAAACTTTGGTGGGAAAAGTTATCTGGGGTAAGATTTATATCTCTGAATACAAATGCATTTATATTGTAGAGGTAGTATTTTTATCATACATGTATATGATTTTCTTGTAATTTTAGAGTTAACAAAAGGAAACCTGAAATCTTTTGGAAAGATTGTTTTGAGCTAAAGATCCTTAACATAAGATTTGCCTTTAACACTATTTGGCTCTAGAAATGAAGAGTAATTGAAAATTATGTAAATAATGATAAGTCCATTGTTTGGTTGTTTTTCGTCATTAGAAAGTTACAGTTCGAGCACTCAAAAAAACTCCAGGCTGCCACTGGCTGGAAAAAGACTACTTTCATGTTATTGCTGTTTTCTTATCTGTCACATGCATTTAATCACACTCACCTTATTCTACTGTATATTGTTTGGCTTAACAAAGTAATGGCTGTGAAGTGCTTTGAAAATATAAATCTCTATATAAATAATAAAACATTATTACAGCCTTGGGATAAGTCAGAGGAGACCGGAGTTAAAGAGTGATGACTTGTCCTCTAGGATTGTAAAGATTTCAAAGAGTGGAGTTTTTTAACTGACGGTTCCTTACAGTTATATAAAAGCTTCTCAAGACAGCCTAAAAACAGTTATTGGATAATTTAAGACTGTATAAATAATTATAATTGATCCATGGTGTTAAAAGACTGCCCATGTTAGCCTATAATACCATTATAATTAAAATAATAGGACACCTTCCCTTGCCTTTTTATTAATTATATGTTCCTTCAGGTATTATTTTGCATGTGTGTACGTTCTCAGACATGGTTGATGAAGTGGAGATTCCAAACAGCTAAACAAGATGATTTCTGGTCTCAACAGTCTTTAAATCTTATAAAGGAACTAAATGTATACAAATTTCCTTAGTATATATTTGGATGTGTTTAATACTCTAAGGACTATAAAAAAAAAAAAGAGTTGGTTTAAGAATTGCAGAAGGAAGTGAGCTAATTGGACACTGATGTGGCAAGGCAAGATGGGGATATAGGAGAGACAAGGATATGACTGCTTCTATTAATGAACTAGTACTGGATTTGAGCCTTGAGGTAGGATAGTCTTTGGAAATACAAAGACAACTTGGAAGGCATTCAAAGCAGAATGAAGAGCTAGAGCAAAGCTAGGTAAGCGGAAAAATACAAAATATATTTAGGAAAAGAAATAGCTTGTCAGTTTGAGATGTGTCAAACTAGGTCAGAGGAGATAAAGCTCTAAAGATTAGGTTGAAAAAAAAAAAAAGATTAGATTGGCGCCAGGTTGTGTAGTCTCTTGAGTGATAGGTTAAAATGCACTTTATTTAGTGGGAGATTGTAAACTACCTCTTAAAGTCAAATAAACATTTTTGTAAGAATTGTTTTAAATAGTCATAAAAAAAGACTTTATTTAAGATGAGGTTGTATATAATTCATTTAGAAATATCCTTCCTGCCTGTGGTTAGAAAAATAAATGACAGTCAATTTGACACTAGATTTCTGACAACACAGTGATGATGATGTTTAGAGTAAGGCAGTATTAATATGAAAAGGCAAATGACTAAACTATTCTCAGAGTTTAATGGGGAATTATTTTAATAGAATAGCAACTTTTTACTTATTAGTGCATTTAAAAGATAATTTGGTTTGTGCAAATTTGAGTCTAAATTATAACATCACAAGTGTCTCTATATATCTTAAATTTTTAGATTAATTAATTATTTATTTTAATTTTATTTTTACTTTATTTTACGTTACAATACTGTATTGGTTTTGCCATACATTGACATGAATCAGCCACAGCTGTACACGAGCTTCCAATCTCGAAGCCCCCTCCCACCTCCCAACCCATATCATGTCTCTGGATCATCCCCGTGCACCAGCCCCAAGCATCCTGTATCCTGTATCGAGCATAAACTGGTGCTTCATTTCTTACATGATAGTATACATGTTTCAATGCCATTCTCCCAAATCTTCTCACCCTCTCCCTCTCCCTCAGAGGCCAAAAGTCCGTTCTATACCTTTGTGTCTCTTTTGTTGTCTTACATACAGGGTCATCATTACTATCTTTCTAAATTCCATATATATGTGTCTGTATACTGTATTGGTGTTTTTCTTTCTGGCTTACTTCACTCTGTATAATCGGCTCCAGTTTCATCTATCTCATTAGAACTGAGTCAAATTTATTCTTTTTAAGGGCTGAGTAGTACTCCATTGTGTATATGTACCACCGCTTTCTTATCCATTCATCTGCTGATGGACATCTAGGTTGTTTCCATGTCCTGGCTATTATAAACAATGCTACAATGAACATTGGGGTACCTGTGTCTCTTTCAATTCTGGTTTCCTCATTGTATATGCCCAGCAGTGGGATTGCTGGATCATAAGGCAGTTCTATTTGCAATTTTTTAAGGAATCTCCACAGTGCTTTCCATAACGGCTGTACTACTTTGCATTCTTACCAACAGTGTAAGAGGGTTCCCTGTTCTCCACATCCTCTCCAGCATTTATTGCTTGCAGACTTTTGGATTGCAGCCATTCTGACTGGTGTGAAATGATACCTCATTGTGGTCTTGAATTGCATTTCTTTGATAATGAGTGATGTTGAACATCTTTTCATGTGTTTGTTAGCCATCCATATGTCTTCTTTGGAGAAATGCCTATTTAGTTCTTTGGCCCATTTTTTTATTGGATCGTTTATTTTTCTGGAGTTGAGCTGCATAAGTTGAGATGTGTATAAGAGACAGGAGCTAAATCACTATTTCTGGAAGCATGAGCTCCTTTGGGGCCAGGTGCTCCCATGTTCTCTAAAGGCTTGGTCTTGGTTGGGTCAACAGCTGTAGTTTTGCTGGTTTTGAGTTGATTCTCTGGTAGCTTGTGCACTGGCAGATCCCCAGATCCCTGGAGATGTCTCACTGCCAGCCCTTACCCTGTCTCTGCAGCAGGGCCTCTGGTCTGCTCACTCCCTCTCTTTGAATCCAGATGTGCATCTTCCCTGTACCAACCAGGATCCCCGTTCACTTTCTTCACTTACAACAAATTTTACTTGAAAAAAAATCTGTTCCATTGTTTATATTATTTTTTACTAAGTTTTTGTGGATTATGTGTGAGTGGTTTGTTATTTTGTTTTTGTTTTTTTTTACTAA
>SJYC01005143.1:0-35077 GCA_006408675.1 Madoqua kirkii | reverse complement strand
CTATTTTTGCCTATATCTACTTTTTTCAAAAAATAAATTTTATATATGTAAGGAAGGGTGCAATATAGGCTTATTTTATCATAATAATGTTGAATAATTCTCAAGCAATCAAGTGCATTAAGATTTTGAAGCTCAACATAAACTTTAATTTCCATTTTTTATATTCTCTAATCTTATTATAGTGAACCATCAAGCTGTAGAACAAACCACCCATCTTTTTATAAAAGACTTTTCTGTTTCAATTTGGCCTTGGGCAAATTGTTGTGTCATCACTACACTAGAAATTAAGCTGTGTCTGTGATGACAATTACTTGTAATTTCCTGAAATCCCAGACGAGGGCTGAGACCAGGCCCATGATTAAAGACAGCACAATGGAAACATATTCATGAAATATGGAATATATCTATTGCAAAAATGATAGGCCTTTTTCCTTAGAACAACAGAATAAAGAATTCTTAGAGAAGAGCTATTAAATTTAAGAATGCCTTCCTATTGCCTGAGATTAAATATCTTACTTTTCATAGTTTTTCATGTTCTTAGATTGTATGTAAGACTTTATTTTTAGTCCAAGACCTGCTCCAAATAAAATATTATACCTTTAACCATTTTTCAGTTCTGTGTATCTTGATTAGATTTTCTTTTTGATCAAAGTCCTGATTTTCACATTTGAAATATTAAAGCACTTTCACACTTGCTTCTCATTCTCAATTCAAAGAGGTGAAGAGAAAAAAAAAATTTTTTTTAACTTTACAAGTTTTTCCCAGACTCTGGAGGGGCTAATTTGCAAGATCTCAAATTTCTAGAATAACAGTTTAGTTTAACTATAAAAAGAAAATGAATCTTAGATGTTTTCTGATAACCTGTAAATCATCACCCTGATAAGTACATCTTTTTCTTGTGGAAAGACCAAATGTTTCTGAACTACTTAGGCAGGGAGATAATTAACCTGATTTTCAGTTTTTCAAGCAATAGGTATAGAATCTTAAGCATCAAAGCATTCAGATCTCTTGTGCAAATTACAGTGGCAATAATGTAGTCACTTCAATAAGCAATTTTTTTTTTTCTGTTTCAAATCCAAATGCTACCATCCAGGCTGTAAAATGATCCTAATCTATTTCATTTGAGTTATCTGTTTGAAGGCAGTCAGAATACTAAGTCCCATACGGAAACAATCTTTATTTTCCATTGGCTGCTATGTTGCATGTCTAATGAAATGCATTTCACATATTTATTTTAAGTATGTGATAGAATTACAACACTGACAACTTTCATGATCTTCAAAAAATGGGATGCATTTTAAACATATGGTGATGCCTCTCTTTGTGATAGAAATGCTTAAATCTAATGTATTTAATTCTGTATATATGAACATGTAAGCACATAGATTTTATTTGTATATCTATACAGTTATATAAATATCAAATGCATTTGATATTTACCAAGTACAGTTTTTAGATACTTGGATTTTTCTTTCATTTTGTTCATAGCAATTTTGTGAATATGACAGTGAAATGTCACTGAAATTCTGCAGGTGGGATCACAATTGATTATCAATTTGGATTTGTCTATGACAGACAGATTGGTTGAAAAAGCTTTCTCTAAATTAAGTCAGGAACACAATAATTTCCGCCTATATTTTGCTACAAAGTTTTCTCCAGTTTTTCGTAAAACTGAAAAGTCTCCTTCCATTTTCCTCCAAGTCTCCAAATTAATGTCATTTATTGAATTCATAAATGCCCATCTTTTAAATACTTTAATGCAGTATGTGATGTCTCAAAGATTATAGCAATGATAATAGTGCTACCACACCACGATGTCAGAAATTTCTCTATTGGTGACTAATAGATTTCTAAGTGCCAATGTTGAGATTAGCAAAACTCCTAAACTGAATAGGAAAATTAGAGTTGAAATTTCTCTTCTTTGATACAGAGGTGCTAAAAATATAGTTATACTTAAAATTCTCAATGTGGAAAATAATGTTTACAGAGATTTTTACACACACTCACTGTTTTTCTGTGGTTTCTAAATGTATTCTACATTTTGCTGTTAAGAGCTTGATAGGCAATGTGAATAATTTCTCTTTCAGGTAAAGTTTATATGCATATCATGTAAAATAAATTCAAGTACTTCAAATAGTTTTCAAGGAGAAGGAGAAAGATGTTACTAATAATTTTTTTAAATTCTCCTTTGAAATGAAAATTGCTCCTAAAACTATTGTGCTTTAGGTCAATTGCTGTTTTATGGTTTCATTCACATTATACATCACCTACTTTGTGAAAGCAGATTCAAAGTTAAATAAATGTGAAACATATCTTAGTCTTTTACTACTTTGAGGAGAAAATTGTATATTTGGACAGGTGTTCTTAATTTGGGCTCCATTGACACCTAGGAGTTCCAGGGAAGGGATGCAGGAGGTTCATGAACTCCCTGAAATTTTATGCAAAATATCATGTGTTTGTGCATAAATGAATTTTTATAGGAAGAAGACCATGGCCATTTACATCCGCAGAAAGTTAAGAGTCAACTTGCACTATAGCAAGATCTTCACCATTTCTATCTGCAAGTCCTTGAGTTTAGTCTACAAGATATTCATCCATCAGTACATATTTGCTGAGTCACTTCGATTGCAGTCAACAGAGAGAGTTTCAGGCTGGCTTTAGCAAAATGAGAACTTAATGTAAATGCACAAAATAGCTCTGAAAAGTTAAAGTAATAATGAGGAATCAAATTTAGAAAGAGCTGGAACCAGGGCAATCTTAAGGCTACAAATGGAGGAAGCTAACTTGTAGTTTTACCAGGCAGTTATCGCTGAGAAAAATCAGCACCCAAACTTTCTCTGCTTTTGATGAGTATTCTAAAATGAGTCAGAATCCAAGGAAATAGTCCCGTTCTCTTAACCTTGGTCAGCAAAGGCACAGCATGTTACCTGAAATCCAATGACTTCACGAAATTAGAGTGAGACAATTTCCCCAAAGAATATTGAGGGGATGGTCTTAAAAGGAAAAGGAGTATGGCATCCAAACTAATCCGCACCACATAATATTAAGTAGAACCGAGATAGAGCCCACTGCTAGAAATAGTCCTTTCAAACTCAAATTTAGTCATAAATCTTCATTGTTTTAAGTCACTGTAAAATAACTTTTCTTTGTGCCAACATACAGTTTGTTTGCAAACTCATAGAACTTAAAAGTGCCATTACTCATCCAGGATACCTACTTTGCCTGAGACCTTGAAATTACCTCTCCACATGTCTCCCTGCATCTTTGTTTTGTTTCTTCTATTTTTTTCCCCTCAGCAGACAGAATAATCTAAAGTGCAAATTAAATCATGCCAGTCCTCTTGGGACATCTTTCAAGGACTATGCAGTATTTTTAGACCACAATCCAAAGTGCTTAACTTGGTGTGTATTTTTCTTCCTGATCTGGCTCTTGTTGCATCTCTGTCTCAAGCCACACCCCCTCTATAATCCGGTGATTCCAGAAACACCAGTGCTTGCTTTGAAGCACAGTGCATCTTCTCAGTATAACTTTTATTTGAGTTGTCTGTATTGTTCTAGAACTGTGTTGCCATTGCCTTCACTTACCTCAGGCCTATTTATCTTTTTCACATTGCTGCTGCTGCTCCTGCTAAGTGGCTTCAGTCGTGTTCAACTCTGTGTGACCCCACAGGCAGCAGCCAACCAGGCTCCTCAGTCAATGAGATTTTCTAGGCAAGAGTACTGGAGTGGCTTGCCATTGCCAAATTATCCAATATAAATGTCATTTCCCAGTGAATTCTTTCCTAGATTCTAATATCAAATCCCCACTTTTAAACACTGGGTTTATATTTGAATTTCCTATCACAGTTCTATAATTTCATGTTTGATACATCTCCATTGGGGTGAGGGGGAACAGTTTCTCTTCTCTGGCACCATATTCCTAGCAAAGAGCACAAAATAAAATGTTAAATTAATGATCAGTGATAGTCAGTCTTCTGCTAGAAATCTGATTAAATATAGATCCTAGCTGCTTTCCCCTAGCATATAACACAGAGCCTGACAAATAATAGTTGCAGAAGGGCTATTTGTTGAATGAATTAAATAATACCACCTTGCGTTAACAAAACACCTGCTATATACCTGAAAACATTAGGCACAGCACATTTGTTTTCATAATTCTCACAACTATGGATGTCTTTATCAACTTCATTTTACAGTTTCAAAAAATAGTGGCATAATTTCAATTTTGACTATGATCTGTTAGATTCCAAAACTGCAACATGTTATATGATACTGACTCAAACAATTATTGAAAGTGTTAGTCACTCAGTCATGTCCAACTCTTTGTGACGCCATGGACTGTAGCCTACCAAGCTCCTCTGTCCGTGGGATTCTCCAAGCAAGAATATTGGAGTAGGTTGCCATTTCCTTCTCCAGGGGATCTTCCTGACCCAGGGATCAAACTAGGTCTTCTGTATTGTAGACAGATGTTTTACCATCTGAGCCACTTGGGAAACCAAACAATTACTATTAGGATTTAAATGCTAACTTTCCCCCAACTACTCAGTACTCACTACAAAAATGTCTATAGTTTTTAAAACATAGATTCTTTACTTTTCTGGGACTTTAGAAAGTATGTATATGATAAGATTCGGCACATTTTAAGTTTAATTTCTGGAAGGCAGAAACCAAATTAAGGTAGATACTTGTTTTGTTTTGTATCTGTATGTTTCACATGCTTTCCACTTGTCATAGTCAGTAACTGAATGTTTAGTAAGTAATATTGGTAATGATTCAGGTTTTATGTTTTTCTGAAAGGGGGCGCTCCAGATAAAAAGCACTTCGTTGACAGAGAATAACTCATGATAACCCGAATCTAGTGTTGTATGGTTTAGAATTGGTCTGTTAGGTAAATCCTACTGAAGAAGCTGGCTGTCTTGAAATAGGGTTGGGTAAAATACCTGGCTAAGTTTTAGAAGCCTTGCTTTCAGGCTTATTTCTCTTACTGATTAACCGTAATGTTTTGATAAAACTATCAAATCCTCCTTCAGTTAACAGAGGGAGAGATTAGTAATCAAAAGCTCTCTGATTTTGCTTCAAAACTCTGCATGGCTTAGGAATTGAAAAAAGAGATTTTTTTGAAGATGGATTGCCATAAATCTAAGAGGGCAGAATGGTTGAAAATTTATATAATGAGGATTTAGATGGATACTCAAATCTTATCTGCTACCTTAGCCAGCTTAACAACTGTCTGGTCAACAAGCCCTATTAGGCAAATAAAATTTGGTCAGCTCGATTTGTGCTGCCTCACTAAAGACAATGATGGGTCACAGGAAATTTTATAGATGCAGCTAAGGTGAAAAT
Organism: Madoqua kirkii; assembly: GCA_006408675.1. Classification (NCBI taxonomy): domain Eukaryota; kingdom Metazoa; phylum Chordata; class Mammalia; order Artiodactyla; family Bovidae; genus Madoqua; species Madoqua kirkii. Next base: position 29,735 of record SJYC01005143.1, on the reverse strand, counting down.
CTAAGATCAACTGAGAACTTACAGATGTTCAAGCTGGATTTAGAAAAGACAGAAGAATCAGAGATCAAATTGCCAACATTCATTGGATCATTGAAAAAGCAAGAGAATTCCAGAAAACATCTACTTTTGCTTCATTAACTGTGCTGAAGCCACTGACTGTGTGCATCACAACAAAATTCTTAAAGAGATGAGAATACCATACCACCTTACCTGTCTCCTGAGAAATCTGTATGGAAGTCAAGAAGCAACAGTTAGAACTGGACATGGAACACTGGATTGGTTCCAAATTAGAAAAGGGGTACATCAAGGCTATATTTATATTGTCATCCTGCTTATTTAACTTATATGCAAAGTACATCATGCAAAATACCAGACTGGATGAAGCAGAAGCTGGAATCAAGATTTCTGGGAGAAGTATCAATAACCTCAGATATGCAAATGACACCATCCTAATGGCAGAAATCGAAGAGGAACTAAAGAGGCTCTTGATGAAAGTGAAAGAGGGGATTGAAAAAGCTGGCTTAAACTCAACATTCAGAAAGCTAAGATCATGGCATATGGTCCCATCACTTCATGGCAAATAGATGGGGAAACAATGGAAACAGTGACAGACTTTTTTTTGGGGTGCTCCAACATCACTGCAGATGGTGAATGCAGCCATGAAATTAAAAGACATTTGCTCCTTGGAAGAAAAGCTATGACCAATATAGACAGCATATTAAAAAAACACAGACATTACTTTATTGACAAAGGTCCAGGAAATGTCTACTTCCTTGGAGCTTATACCCTAGTGAGGAATAAAGACAAGTGATTAAGACGTTATTATATATTCTATGTTGAGGTACAGTTTTGGGAAGCTGAGTTAGACGGTGCTATGTACACACATGAGAAGACTTTTAAATTTAGACTTGTAGATTTGGGGATTGATTAGAAAAGCTTTCCAGAAAAAAAGAATATGTAAGCTGAAACCAGAAAAAGAATGGCTAAAACGAGTAGGAGTTAGTCATATGAAGAATGACTGGGAGAGGAGGGCAGTGAGAATGGAAAAAACATTCTAGAATAAGAAACAATGTGCAAAGGTGACCAAAAACCTAGTCTCTGGATTAAGGGTAGTTATGTAGTATGTATGAAACTTAAAGTAGGAGGTCAGTTTGCAAGATAGTGAAGAAGATGGAGCTGGAGAGATCATGGGAGTCAGGTTTTTCCAGTAGTCATGTACGGATGTGAGTGTTGGACCACAAAGAAGTCTGAGCACCAAAGAACTGATGCTTTTGAACTGTGGTGTTGGAGAAGACTCTTGAGAATCCTTTGGACTGCAAGAAAATCAAACCAGTAAATCTTGAAGGAAATCAGTCTCGAATATTCATTGGGATAACTGATGCTGAAGTAGAAGCTCCAATACTTGGCCACCTGATGCAAAGAACAGACTCATTGGAAAAGACCCTGTTGCTTGGAATGATTGAAGGCAGGAAGAGAAGGGACGAGACGGTTGGATGGCATCACTGACTTGAGGCCATGAATTTGAGTAAGCTCTGGGTGTTGGTGATGGACAGGCAAGCCTGGCATGCTGCAGTCTATGGGGCCAAAGAGTCAACACAACTGAGAGAATGAACTGAACTGAAGGTGAAAATAAGAGATAAAGCATAATAAACTAAAAGGGAAATGAGGAAATTGTAGAAAACAAAACAAACAAAAAAAAGTTTGCAGAGAAGGAATACTCTCAGAAAGACATGAAGAAAGAACAGAATATTATGGTAGTGGATTATCTAGAGAACAAAAATGAGTCTTTGGAAATTTAAAAATTGCAATGAAGAGAGGAAAAGTGGAAAAATCAGTAAGAAAATTTAACAGATATCATTTAAAAATGATAAAGAGAAGTGTCTGTTTATTCTAGTAATGTGACATTATAAAGAAAAGAGAGGCTGGAGAGAAAGTAAACGGAAATTTTCCTACTAATAAATGCCATGAGTTAAATTGAAGAGCCTCACTGAATATTTAACACAATTAATGAAAAGAAGAGTTAATTTCAATCTATAAGGTCATTATTTAATTGAATGTGAAGGTTGAATTGAGACATGAAAATTTTCTAAGAAAAACTCTGTACCTGAATTAATAAGTTTAATACAAACATTCATATGACCTTGATCAAATTACTTAAACTCTAGGTCTGCTCCTCCACCAGTAAAATAAAGGAAACAAAATTGTAGGTCTCTACCTTAGGGAAATAATTAAAGGTATCACAGAATAATTAAGTAATACTTATATAAGTTCAAGTGTTACAGACACAGGCTCTTATAATTTTTACTTTATTCAGATTAAAACTTTTCATACAATAACACCTATCTGTCACTCTCTCAAATTAATAATCCATATTTCTGAGTTTGGATAAATAATTCTCCCTATTCTATCACCATTTCCACTTACGCTGAGAGTTTGACATGAAGACAGTTAAGAATAATGATTCTCTTCCAACCCACCTGTAAGAGAATCACATGAAGGGAAAGCTTTCTGAGCTAGACCAGATGAATTCCCTAAAAGTTTTCAAACCTCAAACACCAGATCAAATTAATTTTAAGCCTATACAAGCAATTTGAACAGGGTTTATTTCCTAAACTGTTTTTCATCTAGCTTTAATGATAACAAAATATTATAGGAGGAAATTTGACAGGAGCTATCATAGAATTAATAATCCTGCCCTGGCTTTCTAATTGCACCACATTTAAAATTGAGGTGACTGAATTTTAAAAATATGTTAATAGCTTTTATTGAACTAAATCATATAGGATCATGTGAACTTATTTCCCTTTGAAGAAAAATTAAGTACAGATGCATGGTCTAATAAGTTAGAGCAGAGAATCCAAATATTTTCCAAAAACTTGCCATATTTAAACTATAGAATTACGTAAAGAATCAGCAATGAAAGATGTTTACAAGCACTGCAGAATTATTTACAATTTGAGCTTTTACTTCCTGATTGGTAACAAAATTTACCCTTAGATTCTCAAGTGACTTCACTTTTTATATCATATTTTTGATAAATAAAGGGATGTCACCATGCTTTTCTTTTTATTGTAATCCATTTCTTCTTCCACAATGATGCATTTTTAATTTATAGACATAAAATAATGTTTAAATAGAATAAATTATTCAGTCTTTTATCTACCAAGATTATAGTAGATAGGAACTGATTTTACAGTTAGTGAAGCATGGTTATATGCTTTGTCAGTTTCATGTATTCATAAAATGAACATTTATTGATGGCTTATTTGCCCTTGGCTCTTTGCAGCACACTGGAGATACAACAGTGAAAGGAACAGAAAATGTCTACTTCCTTGGAGCTTATGCCCTAGTGAGGAATAAAGACAAATGATTAAGATGTTATTATATATTCTATGTTGAGGTACAGTTTTGGGAAGCTGAGTTAGATGGTGCTATGTGCACACATGAGAAGACTTTTAAATTTAGACTTGTAGATTTGGGGATTGATTAGAAAAGCTTTCCAGAAAAAAAGAATATGTAAGCTGAAACCAGAAAAAGAATGGTTAAAACGAGTAGGAGTTAGTCATATGAAGAATGACTGGGAGAGGAGGGCAGTGAGAATGGAAAAAACATTCTAGGATAAGAAACAATGCGCAAAGGTGACCAAAAACCTAGTCTCTGGATTAAGGGTAGTTATGCAATATGTATAAAACTTAAAGTAGAAAGTCGGTTTGCAGGAAAGTGAAGATGGAGCTGGAGAGATCATGGGAGTCAGATCATCCAGTGTTGGGTATCACCTATTATTAAATAATTTGGATTTTATGTTTTGAATAATGGGAAGCCAGTGGAGTATCCAATGAAGAAGAATGGTATAATTAAATTTGAGTTTGTGAAAAATAATTCCTATTGTTGTATACAAAACACTGTGAAGAAAAAAATTAAAAACTGAAGAATTTAGAAATAATCTTGGTGTGAGAATACATGAAATGGGTTACTGGCATTGAGGGTGGAGCTAAGGAGTGAAGAGACTAGTAGGAGATTCACATGTATTTACTAATTCATAAAGGATAAAGAGCTTGACTTAACAATAGGATAGATGGAGAGAATCACAGAATAATCAAATAAAAGGAAGGCTAGTTTTCTGACTGAGGACAATATGTTCATATTTGGAGATGCTGACATAGAATATCTAAGAGTATATTGGATTTGGGGATATACTGGACTTTTATTTAACATTGTTTTGAATATAGGTGAGAATTGCAGTCATACAATGCATGAACATAGTACAAAGAAGCACACTGATGTGTACCAACCTTCAAAAGAATGACAGGTGAGAAGAAACCTGAATAACTAAAGGAAAATCAGTAGTGTGCTATAACAGATTTCAAGTAGCAGAGTTAGGAGATGATCATACATGTCAAACGATGTTGTGTGTTCAAGTAAAATCAGAATGTTGTTGTTGGTATAGCAATATTAATCTTGTTAAAAATCCATTGACTCAAGTAATGGGGCCAGGGAATATTTTGGTTTTGAAGATAACAAGTGAGTGGAAGGCCAGACAATAGAGACAAAAGGTGGTTGTGAAAAGGAGGCAAGAAACAAGACAATGACTGAGGGAGAATGTGAAGCTGGAAAAGGTTTTTTTTTTTTTTTTTAAACTTTTATTTGTTTGTCATATTTACTCTGGGTTGATTAATGAAACAGGAATATTGCAGGTCAGCATTGAGACCCAATTGAGATTCCCTACAAGACCTTTTAAAACAAACACCCCCCAAAAATGTCCTTTCCAATATAAGGGACTGGAATGCAAAAGTAGGAAGTCAAGAAACACCTGGAGTAACAGGCAAATTTGGCTTTGGAGTACAGAATGAAGCAGGGCAAAGGGAATGGAGTTTTTCCAGGGAACACACTGATCATAGCAAACAGCCTTTTCCAGCAACACAAGAGAAGACTCTACACATGGACATCATCAGATGGTCAATACTGAAATCAGATTGATTATATTCTTTGAAGCTAAAGATGAAGAAGCTCTATACAGTCAGCAAAAACAAGACCAGGAGCTGACTGTGGCTCAGATCATGAACTCCTTATTGCCAAATTCAGACTGAAATTGAAGAAAGTAGGGAAAATAACTAGACCATTCAGGTATGACCTAAATCAAATCCCTTATGATTATACAGTGGAAGTGAGAAATAGATTTAAGGGATTAGATCTGATAGAGTGCCTGATGAACTACATACAGAAGTTTGTGACATTGTATAGGAGACAGAGATCAAGACCATCCCCATGGAAAAGGAATGCAAAAAAAGCTAAATGGCTGTCTGAGGAGGCCTTACAAATAGCTGGAAAAGAATAGAAGTGAAAAATAAAGGAGAAAAGGAAAGATATATGCATCTGAATGCAGAGTTCCAAAGAATAGCAAGGAGAGATAAGAACGCTTTCTTCAGTGATCAGTGCAAATAAATAGAGGAAAAAGATTGAATGGGAAAGACTAGAGATCTCTTCAAGAAAATTAAAGATACAAAGGGAGCAAAGATGGGCTCAATAAAGGACAGAAATGGTATGGACCTAACAAAAGTAGAAGATATTAAGAGGTGGCAAGAATACCCAGAAGAACTGAACAAAAAGATATTCATGACCCAGATAACCACGATGGTGTGATCATTCACCTAGAGCCACATATCCCGGAATGTGAAGTCAAGTGGAACTTAGAAAGCATCACTATGAACAAAGCTAATGGAAGTGATGGAATTCCAGTTGAGCTATTTCAAATCCTGAAAGATGATGCTGTGAAAGTGCTGCACTCAATATGCCAGCAAATTTGGAAAACTCAACAGTGGCCACAGGACTGGAAAAGATCAGTTTTATTCCAATCCCAAAGAGAACAATGCCAAAGAATGCTCAAACTATCGCAGAATTGCACTCATCTCACATACTAGTAAAGTAATGATCAAAATTCTCCAAGCCAGGCTTCAGCAACACGTGAAACATGAACTTCCAGATGTTCAAGCTGGTTTTAGAAAAGGCAGAGGTACCAGAGATCAAATTGCCAGCATCAGCTGGATCATCAAAAAAGCAACAGTGTTCCAGAAAAACATCTATTTTTGCTTGACTGACTATGCCAAAGCCTTTAACTGTGTGGATCAGAATAAACTGTGGACAATTCTGAAAGAGATGGAAACACCAGACCACCTGACCTGCATCTTGAGAAACCTATATGTAGGTCAGGAAGCAAGAGTTAGAATGGAACATGGAACAACAGACTGGTTCCAAATAGGAAAAGGAGTACGTCAAGGCTGTATGTTGTCACTCTGCTTATTTAACTTATATGCAGAATATATCATAAGAAACGCTGAACTGGAAGAAGCACGAGCTGGAAAAAAGATTGCCGGGAGAAATATCAGTGGCCTCAGATATGTAGATGACTCCACTCTAATGGCAGAGAGTGAAGAGAAACTAAAAAGCTTCTTATTAAAAATGAAAGAGAGGGTAAAAGTTGGCTTAAAACTCAACATTCAGAAAACGAAGATCATGGCTTTTGGTCCCAATACTTCATGGAAAATCGATGAGAAAACAGTGAAAACAGTGTCGGACTTTATTTTTTGTAGCTCCAAAATCACTGCAGATGATAATTGCAGTCATGAATTAAAAGACGCTTACTCCTTGGAAGGAAAGTTATGGCCAACCTAGAAAGCATATTCAAAGGCAGAGATATTACTTTGCCAACTAAGGTCTGACTAGTCAAGGCTATGGTTTTTCTAATGGTCATGTATGGATGCAAGAGTTGGACTGTGAAGAAAGTTGAGCACTGAAAAATTAGTGTTTTTGAGTTGTGGTGTTGGAGAAGACTCTTGAGAGTTCCTTGGACTGCAAGGAGATCCAACCAGTCCATTCTGAAGGAGATCAGCCTTGAGATTTCTCTGGAAGGACTGATGCTGAAGCTGAAACTATAGTACTTTGGCCACCTCATGCGAAGAGTTGACTCATTGGAAAAGACTCTGACATTGGGAGGGATTGGGGGCAGGAGGAGAATGGGAAAACAGAGGATGAGATGGCTGGATGGCATCATCGACTCTATGGACATGAATCTGAGTGAACTCCGGGAGTTGGTGATGGACAGGGAGGCCTGGTATGCTGCAATTCATGGGGTCACAAAGAATCGGATGTGACTGAGAGACTGAACTGACTGAACAAACTTCATTGCCACTTCTGGAGCTTGCTATAGGTAATATTAACTTATTTCACTGCATATTAAAACATAAGAAAGTGCTCTACTATTCAGAGTTGGTCTTTAATAGTTTTTTTTTATATTTACAAATACAGAAAGGATTTGGAGAAAAGGGAACTGTCTTACACTGTAGGTGGGAATACAAACTAGTACAGCCACTATGGAGAACAGTGTGGAGATTCCTTAAAAAACTGGAAATAGAACTGCCTCATGACCTAGCAATCCTACTGCTGGGCATGCACAGTAAGGAAGCCAGAATTGAAAAAGACATGTGTACCCCAGTGTTCTTCGCAGCACTGTTTATAACAGCCAGGACATGGAAGCAACCTAGATGTCCATCAGTAGATGAATGGATAAGAAAGTTGTGGTACATATACACAATGGAGTATTACTTAGCCTTTAAAAAGAATACATTTGAATCAGTTCTAATGAGCGGGATGAAACTATAGCCAATTATACAGAGTAAAGTAAGCCAGAAACAAAAACACCGATATAGTATATTAATGCATATATATGCAATTTAGAAAGATGGTAACGATAACCCTGTATGCAAGACAGCAGATGAGACACAGATGTATAGAACAATCTTTTGGACTCTGTGGGAATGGGAGAGGCAGAGGGTGGGATGGTTTGGGAGAATGGCTTTGAAACACGTATGATATCATATATGAAATGAATTGCCAGTCCAGGTTCAATGCATGGTATTGGATGCTTGGGGCTGGTGCACTGGGACGACCCAGAGGGATGGTATGAGGAGGGAGAGGGATGGGGGGTTCAGGATGGGGAGCACGTGTATACCTTTGGTGGATTCATGTTGATGTATGGCAAAACCAATACAATATTGTAAAGTAATCCAATTAAAATAAATAAATTTACATAAAAAAATAGAATCACCTAAAATAAACACACAAACACACACAAATTTGGATCCTTTCTTGATTCTGTCACTTTGGCCAGAAAAACTTTCTGTCACTTAAACTTTCTAAATCACAGTAGCTTCATATGTATAAAGTCCCTTCTGCATAAGTTAATATGTAGTATTTATATATATAAAATAAGTAATTATATATACATTCAAGACCAATATAATGCTCTAAGCACAGATGAAAAATATAATAAGTAATACACCACTTAATGATATATAAAATATTCATAGAGGAAATTTTTAGTATAGACAAGACCTAAGATTAACATTTCACCATTTCACTTTCTTGAGGAAGCCTGTTTCTTCTGAAACTAATTATGATTTTATTTAGAATTATGAGGGAAAAATAGGTACAGTAAACCCCCTGTTTCATAGGAACCTATATCTCAAGGTACTTAAAAAGATTTTTTAATGTAGTCTCAACATTGTATATTTATAAAAATATAAAGCAACAATAATATTTTGTAATCAATTTCCTGATATGAGGCTTACTCTTTCCTTCATGTGGAACATTATCACCAGAACACATCTAGTTCTTTGGCACTGAGATCTGGTAAAGAGGAAGGATTTGCAGATTCGTTTTTCATTCCTTTAAATGGGAGTTATAACTGTTCATCAAGAGAGCAAATGTCTCTGTAATATTTATTCATGATTTGGTACAGATGCAGTTATAAAAATGTATTCCAGACTCCAGTGGGTCATGGCAAAAGATTCTACTTATATGTAATCAGGACTAAATATTCACTGGCAACTTAATCACCTAATTTTTTGTATTATTTCTCCATTTTCATAGAATATATAGTAATTATAAAATATTTAAAATTTGATCCCTTTATAATAATTGTGTAAAGAAGGAATATGATTCGAGATGTGAAAGTAGGAGTAGTTATAGAAACTATAAACACACCTTTGTTTTTCATTATAATTAAGTATACTTAATTCTTACTAGTAATAATAATTGGGACATTTTGAAATGTTAACACTAGTTTTGTGTCATAAGTTCATGAAATTCATGAGTAATGAAATTACTGTGCTTAGATCTATAGACTGTAAGGTATATTTCTTTTTGTAATAAGAATCTATGACTTGTACTGGTTTCTGTTGTTTTCTTTTTTAATTGGAGGAAAATTGCTTTACAATGTTATGTTGGTTTCAGCTGTTTGACAATGCAAATCAGCCATAACTATACATATCTACCCTCCTTTATGAGCCTCCCATGAACCCCATTCCACGCCTCCAGGACATCACAGAGCACAGAGGCTGGACATCTTGTGCTCTACAGCAACGTCTCACCAGCTATCTGTTAATTTAGCATGATGCCACTTTCTCAGTTCACCCCACTCTTTCCTTCCCGCATTGTGTCCATAGATTCATTTTCTAAATCTGTGCCTCCAGTAGTACTGATTAACTTGTTCTGGTTTGAAGCCTTATAGAAATATGGCCACAAAAAGTATGGCAAGATCATCAGTGTCAAAATATGCTGTTATACGTAATGTTATTGTAATGGTTGCCAACTACTGACAGTAACCGTAATCATATTTATTAATGCTTTAGTTCAGCTCAGTTCAGTTCAGTCGCTCAGTTGTGCCTGACTCTTTGCGACCCCATGAATTGCAGTACGCCAGGCCTCCCTGTTCATTACCTTCTCTCAGAGTTCACTCAGACTCATGTCCATCGAGTCTGTGATGCCTTCCAGCCATCTCATCCTCAGTTGTCTCCTTCTCCTCCTGCCCTCAATCCCTCCCACCATCAGAGTCTTTTCCAGTGAGTCAACTCTTCGCATGAGGTGGACAAAGTACTGGAGTTTCAGCTTCAGCATCAGTCCTTCCAAAGAAATCTCAGGGCTGATCTCCTTCAGAATGGACTGGTTGGATCTCCTTGCAGTCCAAGGGACTCTCAAGAGTCTTCTCCAACACCACAGTACAAAGTACTGGAGTTTCAGCTTCAGCATCAGTCCTTCCAAAGAAATCTCAGAGCTGATCTCCTTCAGAATGGACTGGTTGGATCTCCTTGCAGTCCAAGGGACTCTCAAGAGTCTTCTCCAACACCACAGTTCAAAAGCACTAATTTTTCAGTGCTCAGCTTTCTTCACAGCCCAATTCTCATATCCATACATGACCATTAGAAAAACCATAGCCTTAACTAGATGGACCTTAGTTGGCAAAGTAATGTCTCTGCTTTTGAATATGTTATCTAGGTTGGTCATAACTTTTCTTCCAAGGAGTAAGCATCTTTTAATTTCATGGCTGCAATCACCATCTGCAGTGATTTTGGAGCCCAACAAAATAAAGTCTGACACTGTTTCTACTGTTTCCCCATCTATTTCCCATGAAATGATGGGACTGGATGCCATGATCTTCGTTTTCTGAATGTTGAGCTTTAAGCCAACTTCAGAGTACTTATTCTGTATTCATTTTTTATTCTTCTAAGATCTTCATGACTTCAGTACTGCTTTCCCATTAACATTTAAGAGAGCTAACATATGAGAACTTACCATCCCAAGTCTAGAGATCATGAATATAACTGCCATGCAATCCTACCTCTCACTAGTTGTAAGATAAGACAATGGAGAGCCTCAGAATTGTGCCTTTTTAAGGCTCACACTTGTTCCCTTTTATCATCTCTTATTACTTTTGCAAACACCTACCTTCCTTACAGGTATCAGTATTACCAACTTGTGTTTTCAGTATAGTTTTTCTAGCATTCCTCATACATTGTTTAATCCAGATCTTAATGAGTATATTAAGTATAAATTGCTTCTACTTTATGAAATTCTTATGGACACTCCACAATGGTAAGGAAATGTTCATATTACTTTGATTAAAATCAAATAATAATATCTCAAGAAAACTATCCTCAAAAGTAGGCTTATTAAGTAGAATTTAGCCACCTAACTTAAGATGTTTCTAGCGTAGTGTGAAATACTGTTTCAAGGTAAGATGGTACCCAACACAGGTATCGATCCCAAATCCAAATCTCTGGATTCTTTTTCTTATTATCTAGTAGTTATCATTAACTAAGTCACTTATTTTAAAGTACTTGTAAAAATCCCATGCATCTACTTTTCTGCCATATTGCTGTTTGCCTTGTAGAAATTAGACCAGTTTTGCAGAATGGTTATCAAGAGGCCAAATACACAAAGCCAAGTTCAAGACATTTTGAGGTGGGCTGTGTACTAACTGGTTGACTTGGCTGAGGGATTGAGGTTGGCAAGGCCAGAGTATAGTAACTGATATTTTCTGGGAGCCTAAAATCAAACCAGCTGAACATGTGCCTATGTCCGAGTCTCTGTGACCCAATTGACTGAAGGCTGCCAGGCTCCTCTGCCCATGGGATTCTCCAGGCAAGAATACTAGAGTGCGCTGTCATGCCCTCCTCCAAGGGATCTTCCCAAGCCAGGGACCAAACTTGTGTCTCTTATATCTACCTACATTGCCAAGTGGGTTCTTTACCATTAGCACCACCTGAGAAGCCCTCACTGAACCTAGCATGATTCAAAAATAGCAATAGTACAGTATTGGTTAGAGATGAAACCAAGGACCCAGAGCTATAGGTTGCTGAGCTGAGTCGGGTACTTGTAAATATGCAGAAACTCTGATTTGAATTGGAACAAACTAGGAAATGACATAAACAATAAGAGGTAAGAGTGATTTATACAGAAACTAGGTTATTTATTAAAAAGTTATTACAAGTGATCCATTTGATTGTTTGCTTTAGTAGATAAGGTATATGGGTGTCTCAGACTGTCTCAAAGTTTGGAATAGATTAAAAATACTTTTTTTTATCTCAGTCATGTACCATTCACTTACTTCCATTATATTGAAATAAAAGCAAGTCTTCGCTTTCTAATAAAAGGAAATTCCACCACTTTGTCCTCTTTTCTGACTATTGTATACACAATGGCAGGATTGATTTTTAAGTTTAATTGAATGTAGGATCTCTCCATAGCTATTAGACACTATTAGAATCTGAAGTTCACAAAAAAATCTTAGGATATAGTTGCTATGGATATACTACATTTAAAAAAAAGGCAAAAAAAATCAATATCTAGCAGTTCTTAACGTTGAAGAACTTAGCAATGTGTTTTTTTTTTTTTTATTCATTGACTATAAAACATTTGTTATGCACTAAAAACATATTGTTAAGATCACTGGAGAGAGTGTAAAAAAAGAGAGAAACATTGAGAGTAAGATTAGTAAAATTAGGTATCAGAGAACCTGGTCCAAATCCCAATTCTGCAACTCATGTAAATAATATATTTTTAATTATAAAGTGTAGGCTTGGGTCAAATGATCCCTAATAATCCTTTGAGATCCTCAGTAGTACTCAGAGCTAAAATTCTTTAAATTGACAAGTTTTAAAATTTTTATTAGTTATGGAGAGAATAAGCAAAGGCACAAGATATAATTTACATAAAATGTTGCCTGGGAGACAAAATAAATTGGCATTTTAAAAAATGTTTCATTCACCTATGAGAAACTGTACACCACAGAGTAATTTTGTGACAGGTCATCATACAACACTGCTGCTCCCTTGCCCCATGCTGGGTAATTGGTCCAGAACTGACTCAGAGGAAGATCACCACCTACTGTATCACCCATATCACTTCCTGTAGCACCTGGGTTTTTCTTGGAATGTTTCCATCCCAATGTAGAGCATATCTGTCCTTGAGCTGTTTGAAAGGGCTGATAAGATCAAGCCTGGGGTGTAGTGGCTCTGGGCCGTGAATATATAAAAGTATGTTTTTTGTTTTTTCCCTAAAAGTTACCTAAAGGATGATTTAATCACTGGATGGTCACTAACATATGACTAATTAGGATTTCTTGAAACAGAATTTCCTTAATGGTTTCCTGGTTGTAAATGAACTCACCAATTTCCCATTAGGATTGATTTTCGTCACAAACTTTAACACTCAAGACTTTTTTTTTTTAATGTGCTGTAAAAGAGTGGAAACTTACAAACTGACCAAATTCTGGTAAAGGAAAACAAATGATGTTCTGGTCATAGGAAATATATTAAATAGAATTTGGTAAGCAGTTCTATTTCTGTACTGTTGCTGATATTTTGGAGAAAGAAGCACAGATTTTCCTTTTCAGAGAAAAGAAACATTTCTTCTTTGCAGAGAAATCTGTAATTCTGTGGAAGGTACTTTAGCATCATTGTTTATCCACTTAGCAATATTTTCATTAGCCTTGAAAAGATGCAGAGAACTAGTGTGCATTCTATTAAGTAAAAGAAACCATTTTCTTAAGTGAAACTAACCAACATTTGCCACAACCTTCTTTAAAATGATATATTTAAATAGATTTAATACTTGAAATGTATTCAAAAGTTTTCACTGATTGTGGAAACCAAACAGATTGGGTATAGTCTTCAAATAGCCAGCTCCTTTTATGAAAAAGAAAATTAAAAATAAAAACTAAGAGAAAAAAAAACACCCTGATTTTCCAGTTTATTTCCTTATATAGAGACGCTTCCCTTTTTTCTTTCAGCTGTGTGAGAGAAATCATGCAGGACAGCATGAGGTCAACACCCTTCAGAGAAAGACTACCAGGAATACATCTTTATAACTAAACACATTGAATTTAATACAGCAGAGGGAACATCAAGGAACAATGCCCACACACATTATAGAAGGTAATCTGCTCACTCAAAGTCTACCTGTTAAATGTCAAAATATTTTAAATACCTTCAGAGTAATACTGTAGATGGTACTTGGCCAAACAACTGGACACCAAGCCAAGTTAACAAGTTAACGTTATCTGTCACAATGGGTAACCATGTAGTGCCACAATAAGAGAGTATTAGGAAGGATCTGTTACAGAAATTGGAGGGGTTTTGTGGGTGATTTGGGGGAAGGCTTAAGGAGGCCACAGTGGTCAGTCTGGTGCTGTAAACTGGATGCTCAGAGAAAGTGGGACAATTTTATGATTGATATTTCAGTACATCTTATTTGTACAAAGAAGAGGCTAGGATGAGGATAAACCTATGACTGATAAAGAGTGGAAAGTTACTCATTTTAGCCAAAAGAGGCAAGGAGAATGTCTGTTATTTTGTGGTGACTTGTTTTAGCCTGGACTTTGGCACAATAAGTGGCCTGGCCTTGTTTTGTTTCACTTTGTCATGGGCTCAAAGTAATCTTTACTGAAGTTGGTATTCTGTGAGATTGTTTTTGGTCAATGGGAGGACTACATAGCTTAGTGCTAAGTATTAGGCCAAGATCTGAAGGTAAAATGGCTGGTTTTCTTTTTTTTTTTTTTTTTTCTTATTCTCTTTTCTTAGCAGTTTGACATTTTTTTGCACTTCTCTTCAAATTACTGGTAGTAGTTGGTTTTTGTTTTGCTACACTCTCAAAACTGACATTTAAAAGTAGGTATACTTTATTTGTTACATGGAACCTGATACAAGACAGAAATATTTTAGTTTATATCTTCACCTTCATTCAGCTTTTCTCAGTCATTTTGCGTTCCTGTCAGTACCATTGCAAATTAGTCCATAGCCACAGGACTTGACTATATAGACGCATTTATTTTTTTTAATGTTGTAGGTGGATTATCTGTTGCTAATTCAGTTTACTAAGAGCCCTTACAAGTTTCCCTTTGCACTCAGACAAGAATCCCTTCTGTCTGTGGTTCTCTGGTTGGCCAGTGAAAGGAACACAGTGCAATTTGAAAGGCAGAATAGAAGAAATATAGTGGACATCTGTAATTTGGATATAACAGCATATTCACAGAAGGTTCTCAGGCTATATTTGAGAATCATCCACCTCACTATGACACAAGAGAGAATTCATGGGTGCTTTACAGGTTTTCTTGAGAATTGCACACCAGTCAGAATGGCTGCGATCCAAAAATCTACAAGCAATAAATGCCGGAGAGAATGTGGAGAAAAGGGAACCCTCTTACACTGTTGGTGGGAATGCAAACTAGTACAGCCATTATGGAAAACAGTGTGGAGATTCCTTAAAAAATTGCAAATAGAACTGCCTTACGACCCAGCAATACCACTGCTGGGCATACACACCGAAGAAACCAGAATTGAAAGAGACACATGTACCCCAATGTTCATTGCAGCATTGTTTATAATTGCCAGGACATGGAAACAACCTAGATGTCCATCAGCAGATGAATGGATAAGAAAGTGGTGGTACATATACACAATGGAGTATTACTCAGCCCTTAAAAGGAATAAAGTTGACTCAGTTCTATTGAGATGGATGAAACTGGGGCCAATTATACAGAGTGAAGTTAGTCAGAAAGAAAAACACCAATACAGTATACAGACACATATATATGGAATTTAGAAAGATAGTAATGATGACCCTGTAAGTGAGACAATATAAGAGACACAGAGGTATAGAACGGACTTTTGGTCTCTGAGGGAAAGCCAGAGGGTGGGAAGATTTGGGAGAATGGCACTGAAACATGTATACTATCATATAAGAAATGAAGCACCAGTCTATGTTCAAAACAGGATACAGGTTGCTTGGGGCTGGTGTACGTGATGATCCGGGGAGATGGTGTGGGGTGGGAGGTGGGAGGGGGCTTCAGCATTGGGAGATCGTGTACACCTGTGGCTGATTCATGTCCATGTATGGCAAAACCAATGCAGTGTTGTAACATGGAATAAAGTATTAAAAAATTTTTTAAATAAATAAAAAGAGAATTGCAGTAGTTATTCTTTATACTTTCTTTTAAGAGCTACCCAGTTTTGTGCCTCACACTCAGATCTTCAGTAGCTTCTTTACTGATGTTCCAGCTACTGTTCCTTAAATTTTGCTCTCCAGTTCTTCTAACATTTCTTTGAGCCCTAATTCCTATGTTATATCCTCTGTTCTCCAGATCTTAAAGGTAGCAATGTTTTCTTGACTGAATCCCAGTTAATGTAAAGCCCACTGGCATTGCTGCTCTATTTTCAGATAGATTCATGCTTCTGCCCTATTTTATGCCACTCTTTCTGCACAATTCACTGTGTCACGTATGTGCTGATGGTACATTCAGAGGGTGGACACATCTGCTAGTAACCTCCAATCACAGATGGACCAAACAATTCTTTCAAAAGTTAATAAAGGTATTATCAATGTTATTATGATTTTGACACTCAGTTAAAAATACTGTAGAATATTTAATTTGGCTCTGAAATGTTGATCACAAAATGGATAGCTGTAAAATTTCAGGTAGTAGTGAATTAAACACATATTAATATCACTCTCTCACAAAAGTAGACTAACATGACAATAAAGATCTAGATTCACAAGAATAGAATGAACATGAGAGAAAAAACTGAGACTCTGACATAACAGATTCAAAAAAATCTGAAACTTAAAGCAGCAGTGAGAAAGAGGAGGCCAAACCCCGTTTGTACTGCACATTCCCCAGACTTTAGGAACTGGTGTCCCTAGGTCACTTGTCAGTTGACTAGAGAGAAAAGTCTGTTAACAGAAAAAAGATTGGTTAAAAGCCTGTTTGTAAAGCATGTAATTGTTCCAATTTTTTACCCTACTATAAGTAGCTAATTTATAGTCCCATGCTGACAGGAGACTGGAGGCTTGTTTTCTAAAGAGAATAAGCAGAAGATCTGTGAACGGCTGCATACTCTGTACAGTTGAGTGTGAAGCATTAACTACAAGTATGCATATTTACAGGAAGGGCTGAGACATCCCCTCTGCCCAGCTATCTTCTTTCTCTTAGCTCTCAAAACATTGGTGCCAGTCAGAAGACTGAAGAGTCTGCAGAAACTAACCACACCAAAAGACAAAACATTAAGATCCTGACAGAGGGATTTTCCAATGAAAATGGCCCAGTAGGATCATTTTTCGATGAAACTCACAGTTGACCACCCACACCCACATGCTCAGAACTTCCAAACAGCATTTTAATCCCCTACTCTTGAATATAAGTAGAAAACTAATGATGAACAGATATCTGAGAAAATTCTTCAATATGGAATTTAGTGAATAATCTAACAGAGGGAAAAAAGTATATAGGGAAAAGCAAACTTCTAAAAGTAAAATTATGGGTATCCTTAGAAAGACTTTGTAAGCTCCTTTACTGAGTGTCCAAAGTATGCCTTCCAGTTTAAAAGGGAGTTAAATGCTGCAAAGAAGAGAGACTAGAGCATGATTTGAGGTCGCTGAGAACAGATTGCATGCACACGAGGCTTGAGTGATACCGGAAAAGGGCACAGGCTGCAGCTTTCTGCACTGTGTCAGCGCCCTGTGGGCCCCAGATCCTCTCTGCAGCCCATGAGTTTGTAGAGCCATATACAATCTTTGTGCTGTAGTAGAAGGACTTCGTTATCTCCTCTGTAAGTCTGCAACACAGAAAGCTGGGAGGGCCTCAGAAAGTCTTCCTGAGGGCCTCTGATCCTTGTTCTTAACCAGAAAAAGAGGGGTAATACCTTACATCTGAAACAGGGAATGATATTCACACATGCAGTAAGCTCAGCTAGACTGGGAAGATCTTTTATTAATATCACTTGGTAAGGAAGTGTTCCAGGCCCAAAGTCCATTTTTACATGGCCAAATGGAGGTCAAAAGACTGAATGCTCAAAACTACCTTTCCCAACAGATATACAGGACTATGAATTAATATAGTTTGCTATTTAAAAGGGATATTCAGATAAGAAAAGAGAATAAGAGGAGCATTCAAAAGAGAACAACATCCAAATAGTAATAGTTATATAAGAAAAGAACAGATGACAACAGAGGGAAAACAATGATCAAATGATCTCTGTGTTTAACAGATAAAAACAGAGGAAAAGATATGATCAAATGACCTCTGTGTTTAAGAGTTATAGTTAATAAACCAAATGCCCAGAGCAAACCATAAAACAATCACTGCAAATATCAAGTAAAATATATTTCCTGCTCCAGGTTATTTTTTATTTTAACACAGACTGCGTGAATTGTAATATTGGAAATTCCATGTATTTTTTTGTCATCAGATCTCCTTCCAGGTGAATCTAAACTTTGAGTAGGGAGGCTTTTGGCAGAAAACATGTAACAGCTTTTCTTCCCCTTTTCTTTTGTGCTGAGCAAGTGCTCTCTAAAAACACATGAAATTCAAATACCAACCTAGACTGTTTAGTATACAGCAAATGACACTTATAAATCCAAGTAATAAAAACAATAATAAAAATATAAAAAAGGAAAATCCTGGCATGAACAGCAGAACCTTGTTAAGGCCCTGACGGTGTGGGGGCTGCGTGTGAGCAAGGAGTGTGATGGGTAAAGGAAGTCTATAGTTCCTGCATTATTAACTCTTTAGGTGTGGATGTAGCAACTGAGATAACAAGACTGGCCTTGGGCAAACACTGAAGAAGCCCAGGTTTGTTTTTCCCCTGCATCTTGCCCACTTTCTCTTCCATGTACTGTTTCTCTCCCATTCCCATTCTTCTTACAAACCATAACTCCACAGGTGCTCTCAGACTTCTTGGGACCTTCTGATTCTGAATCTTGATCTTTATAATCCTTCCCAGTCTACCACACAAAGAAACATTTTTGACCCTGCCATGGAGATCCTCTGTAATCCCCATGCAAACTTATCTGTAACCATCTCTGTTTCTTTCTTTTCTTTTTTTTTCTTTTTTCTTTTTTTTGCAAACATGTACAATTTGATCAAGTCTTTTCTGTTTTATTTTCTAGGAAACATTTGATTCCAAAGAGCAACAATCAAAATCCAAAGGATTGTATCATCTTTTGTCTCCTACTAGAGTAATGCCATCTCATAGACTTGGCTTTCTGATATGATACTATACCATATTTATCTTTGTATACTCTTCATTATTTCTAAAAGTGTTTTGGGAATAGTAGACAGTTAAATACAGATATGTGGAATTAATATGTATTGGACTTCCCAGATGGCACAGTGGTAAATAATCCATATGCCAATGCAGGAGATGCAAGAGATACAGGTTCAGCCCCTGAGTCAAGATGATCCCCTGGAGAAGGAAATAGCAACCACTCCAGTATTATTGCCTGTAGAATTCCATGGACAGAGGAGCCTGGCAGGCTATAGTCCATGGGGTCACAAAGAGTCAGACACAACTAAGCCCCTGTGTGTGCACACATGCACACACACACAACTAAAATAATGAAACAATATTCCCATAGAGATTTTTGGGGAAATGAATGATCTTTTGGCATCTGTTATTTATATGCATTTTGATAATTTTCAAAATATTCTTTGTCTGCTTCACTGGTCAGTAAAGACTATCAGAACAGACGACTGTAGCATCTGATCTGCTTTGGTGATTGTTTCATGCTGGTGGTGGTTTAGTCACTAAGTTGTGTCTGACTCTTGAGACCCTGTGGACTGTGGCCTGCCAGATACCTCTGTCCATGGGATTCTCCAGGCAAGAATACTGGACTACTTTGCTATTTCCTTCACCAGTGTTCTTCCCAACCCAGGTATCGAATCTGGGTCTCCTGCACTGGAGGTAGATTCTTTACTGACTGAGCTACAAGATTGACTCATAGACAGTTCCAAAGGCCCATGAGTCTCTCTGCATCATTTTGCCCCTCTGTGCCCTTAAGTCTTGTTTTTCTCCTTGAATTCATCTTGCTTCCTTCTTCCTTTCTAAGAAGTACATGAACTGTCTTCTGTATTCATTTTTTGTGGTGTTCATTTGCTTCTGGGAAATTTTGTGATCATTTGGCATCAGCAAAAAAAAGAAAAAGGAAAGAAACATGAGATAGACCACATGATAGATAGTTCTGCAGTTAATGACATGTCTTATGTGAAGCATTGGACACTATATTATGTTGTTTGTAAGGGCACAATCTCAAGGGAAATTGCTATTCCGTTTGAAGGGCAGTTAATAAATATGGATATAGTATCGTCTTTCCCCACAAAACAACCATCCCTTCAGGGTATCTGTTAACGAATTCAATATTGGAGAACGCTGAGAGAAGCACTGTGAAGGGAACATTTGCTTATGTGAGTTTTGTCCTTGTTTTCTTTGGGAAAGAAGGATTTCCAGGAAGTTTGATAAGATGGCCATTTCCTATGCACTGTCATGACGAACTTAGAAAGATAGCATCCAGGATGCAGGTGTCCAGGTCAAAGGAAATAAAGGGAAGTTCAAAAGCACTCCTCCCATAGTTGCTGATTTTATATCTCTATTAGTGTGTCATGGGGAGTTTCAATGTGAGTATATTGCTGGAAATTAGGCAAAACTTAAATTGCATGTCATGCCAATGAAGCAGGTTAAAATCTCTTAAAAATTCATTTATACTTAACAATAATATTCATTTAAATATTTATTAAGTGGATATATTTCATATTGAGTATTCTTTTTACACACACATACACACAAAATTGGGGCAAGAGTAAACTTTTAGAAATGGTGATATATTTACTACCTTGATTGTGATAGTAGTTTCATGGGTATATGCAATATGTCCACACTCACCAAATGGAATACAATAAATATGTGCAGCTTTTTTGTAGATCAATTCTACTTCTATAAAGTTAATTTTTTAAAAGCATTTAGAAAAAAATATAAAATTTTTTTTTCATATTCAAAATATTGATTTTATTTTCAAATAACTTCATCCTTCCTAAAAAGTAGCAAGAAGAATGTAAGAAGCTGCATATGATTTACTCACAGAAACTTTTAAAGTTACGGTTGTGTCCTTTATATTGAAAGCATCCAATCCAGGATCATACATACACCCAGTTGTCAATCTTTCTAATCTGCTTCATCCAGGAACCTTCCTCAATGGTCTTTTGATTTCATAACCTTCATGTTTTTCAAGATTTCAGGCTATCATTTTGTGAAATATTCTTAATTTAGGTTTGGCTGATGTTTTCTCATAAAGAGAGTCAGATTATACATTTTTTAAAAGACGTATCAGGCAAACAATACTATGCTTTTGTTTTTATGCATCTTATCATGTAGTACATGATTGTTTTTATCTTAATCTCTGTGTTCTGTTAACTTTGATCACATAATTAAGATGGTATTAGTTTCCTCCACTCTTTTTCCTTTCTAATTAAGAATTTTGTATAGAAGTAATTTGAAACTATATAAATGTCCATTTCCTCATCCCACTGTCATCTATTTTTAGCAGTTATTGATGTTTCTTTCTTGAATAAATTGTGGCTAGGATAGTGTCAAATCATGGTTTGTCATTACTTATACTTGTACTATTCCCATTTATTTATAGATTTGCTTATTTATATCAGTGTGTATTCATTGATTTCTTTTTTATTGTCTGTTAGTATCATTATAGAAATGAATGGTTAGGTTGACCTTTATTTGGCTAATATGAATCCCTTAAAACTGACTTTTATTATACTCCCATTTTTCTTTGAGTTGTTCCTTACTGTCCCAACAAGATATTTCTGGCAGTACTAAAATCACCTGTCTCTACTAGATACTTTTTAGTGGAGAGCTGGTATTTAGAAGTTGATAAGCTCATTATTAATGTGGTGCTCCAATGTCAAAAATCTTTTAATATGTGTGCCTTCATTCTCTATTGAGAAACTTAGTTTCCAACATCCTCAATATATTTAGCTTTTTAATAAATTCCCTATGTGTGACTAATCTCCCAAAACTTGAAGGCTGCCCTTACTACTTCCCTCTGACACACAGTCTCTGCATGGGCTTTCCTGACCGCGTCTGCCCACACTAGCGAACTCATTCCAATAAACCCTGTGCCTGCCATCATTACTACCCCAGCCTAACGTCTTTTGGAAGCAAAAGAGGAGAAAGGAGAAGGGTTAAGGTGAAGAGAGGGTTAAAGGCAGGAGAAGAGTGAAGCAGAGAAAGAACGTTCGTATGTTAAACTTTGCTTATATTATAGAATAGATTGAAATATTCCAAGCTATGTGAAGTTTAGGTAACAAAAACAGATATACATATTTTATAATTATTTTGCTCTTCATATTGATAATTGAAATGTTGTTAAAACAAAACTTTCTAAAACATAAAAATAATTTTCTAAAGTAGATTTATTTGTTGAACAACTGTGAGTGGAAAAAAATTATAAGTCTTGTATTCCAGACTGAATTTCTTAGGTATGGCATTTTCCACTAGTGGAATTTTCTACAAATGTTAAAAAATTGTAAAGATGTCTTTGACTTTTTCTTGTTCAAGAAACACATATTATCAAAATCCCAGCATTTCTCTGTAAACACAGCTTTCCATGATTCCATTATCTACCACTGGCAAGGTCTTAGAAATAATGACACATCCACTAGTATTTAACAGACACATGATGAGCATAAGCTCCAGTCTGATCAGTCAGTGAACTAAATATAAAAGGAATGCTTTATAAAGTGCCATTTAGATTCCAGTGTAATAGAGATGTAATGCATATGTCAAGTTATTGAGTTGTCAACTTAAATAGAAGCCAGTATGTCATCCAGTAATTATTGCTATTTAGGCCTAAGGCATTAGTGCTAATATTAGCATGTGAGTGTTAAGTATGCAGAGTACAAAAGGGAAAAGATGAGATTATATGAAGCAAATTCTACAGAACTCATTCTGCTACTAAAGGACCACAATCCATCCTTTAGATATGTGCAGGCATTTTCAAATCAGGAAACATTTTATAAGAATATATGATCCTTTGGGGGGAAAAAAGACAACCAGGTGCAAACATTTACCTGTCATTTTTGGAAAATGTTAGCATATTATTATTACTCCACATTGTTAAGTTGCTTGTAAATCATCAGAAATCTATATGAAATTAAATTTGGTGGTTCAGTTTCTGGCAACAATTTATTGACCGATATTTATAACTGCACGCTTTTTTTTTTAATCCCTAAAATACAACTTAATATTTGACTAATATTTAAAACCTAACCTTTAGTCTTATAGGACTCTCCTGCAGCATTCCACCTGCAGGAGCTTGGAGATTACACACACACATATAAATACTAGATCCCTCTTACAAGCAGAGCATCTAATTTAAAAGCACAGTCACTCTTTCAAAGAGATAGATTGAAACCTGCTGTTTGTAAGTGTACTGTATATATGAGCAGTCCAATAAAAGAAAAGAGAAGAAAAACACACTCTGGTATCCCTTTCTGGCCCATTCCTAAAGAACATTAAGTAATAAAAGAATCCATGTGAAGATTAAGATAAAATCTAGCAGCACCAACACTGTCTTTCCTAATTCGCTGTGCAGACAACAGAATCAGCAAAAAAGACTGGACTATTTCCAAGTCCTTTTAAAAGCACATACTCTTAAAGCAGAAGGCATCTTTACGTGAACAGACACCGCCATGCACACACTATCCCCATCCTGGCCTGAATTTTATTCTAATGAATTAAAACCATACGATGTGGGACCACATTCTTCTAAAGGAAGGTTTCCATGTATTTAACAGTAGGCAACACAAGGCAAAGAGGAAAAAGGCAGAGTCTGTCTGTAAATAGTTAGATGTTTTTTCACTTCCATTTGGACTTTGTATGTGTTGCAATGAATGCTTTCCAGCGGCTCCAGTCCTCTTTCCATCAAGGTTCAACTCAACCATCTTCTCCTCTAGAAAACCTTTCCTTTCCAGAAACACCTCCCAAGGTGGCACTAAGCACCTTTCTTTCATCTTCTAATTGCATTTTTGAGTATACACTTCTGTGGAAACACCTACCACTTCTGTATACTTCCTTCACAAAACTGAACTCCAGCACTACAGAGCCAGTATGCTGTTTGCCTTCCCCATGCCTATTTCACATGGAAAATTGTAAACTGAAGATGAGTGTTAAAGCTGTAGTTTTTCTTAGTCTATACTGAGAAAGAGCCTCTGCATTCCAAAACAGGTTTAGCTAGTTTTTTTCTCTTTAAAGAAGTAGGGGGAGACTAAAATCAATTTTCATTTTCACTGTCTTCCCCTCTATTCTCCTATACACAAAACACTAAACCACATAAAAAGAGCTAAAGAACTTGTAACTACAAGTTTGATCTTAATTATGCCATGTAATTTGGAGGATTTTATTTTTTAAGAAAAAGAAAATGAGAAACTTCTCACAGATAATCTCTCCCTACTAATTTCCTGGTATTTGAACATGTTTCTATAGCAATAAATACAGTTGTTCATTTTACCCCATTGAAGAGATGTTCAAGATACAAAAGATGAAAATGCAAATATCTTTGTTTAAATGCCAGATATTAGTTACTACACATATAGTCAGTGAATAACAAATTGGTAGTGTTATATGTTCAAAGGTTGACAGGAAAGATTAGGTTAAAGAAGATTGTAAGTGTTCAAATGAAGAAAGTATTTCCACATAGAAGCAGTCAGGGTAATTCAGGGATTCTTTGCCTAACATGTTTGTTCTTAGCTGAGTAAGGACAAATCTCACTGTGGTGAGAGATACCTCTTACGTTTTAGTTGTTTTTAGTAACACAGTTCCTGAGATCTAAAGAAAGAGATCTAAGATGGATTACATTGTTAGAATGCCACTGATATTTTTTCTCATCTTCTATAATCTATTTATCTCATAGTTACAGTTCATTTCCTTTCATTGGAAACCCTAAAGTACAAATTAATGCACATTTATACATACCCTGTTGTCCCCTCCAAGAGTGCACAGCAGAACCTTGTGCACCAGGACCCAGAAGAAAGTAACAGAGACCATACAGGACACTGTCCCAGACTTGCCTGTGGGTGTCCAGGAGTCTCCACTGAAGACATAGGTCAGTGGTGGCCTGCTACACGGTCGGAGGCATGGAATGCAGCAGTCCATGCATGGAATCTTTTGAGGGAGATAACCATTATCTTAATTACCTCCACCATAGTTTGGGCCCAGGTAAAGAATAGGGAGGGAACACAGGTCCACCCATCAACAGAAAATTGGATTAATAATTTATTGAGCATGAACCCACCTATCAGAACAAGACTCATTTTCCCCCTCATTCAGTCTAGCCCATCAGGCAATGTTTATAATCCTTTTATCCTTCTCTATCAGATGGAAGAGAGACTGAAATCCACAATCACAGAAAACTAACCAAACTAATCACATGGACCACAGTCCTGTCTCACTCATGAAACTATGAGCCATGCCATGTAGGGCCACCCAAGACAGACAGGACATGGTGGAGAGTTCTGACAAAATGTGGTCCACTGGAGAAGGGAATGGCAAACTGCTTCAGGATTCCTGCCTTGAGAACACCATGAACAGTATGAAAAGGAAAAAAGATAGGACACTGAAAAGATGAACTCCCTAATTCGGGAGATGTTCAATATGCTACTGGAGATCAGTTGAGAAATAACTCCAAAAAGAAGGAAGAGACAGAGCCAAAGCAAAAACAACACTCAGTTGTGGATGTGACTGGTGATGGAAGGAAAGTCCAATGCTGTAAAGAGCAATACTGCATAGGAACCGGGAATATTAGGTCTATGAACCAAGGCAAATTGGAAGTGATCAAACAGGAGATAGCAAGAGTGAACATCGATATTTTAGGAATCAGCAAAAAGAAATGGACTAGAATGAATGAATTTAAATCAAATGACCATTATATCTACTACTGCGGGCAGGAATCACTTAGAAGAAATGGAGTAACCATCATAGTCAATAAAAGAGTCCAAAGTGCAGTACTTGGATGCAGTCTCAAAAACGACAGAATGATCTCTGTTCGTCTCCAAGGCAAACCATTCAATATCACGGTAATCCAAGCCTATGGCCCCACCAGTAACGCTGAAGAAGCTGAGGTTGAATGGTTCTATGAAGACCTACAAGAACTTTTAGAAATAACACCCCCAAAATATGTCCTTTTCATTATAGGGGACTGGAATGCAAAACTAGGAAGAAACACCTGGAGTAACAGGCAAATTTGGCCTTGGAGTACAGAATGAAGCAGTGCAAGGGCTAATAGAGTTCTGCCAAGAGAATGGACTGGTCATAGCAAACACCCTCTTCCAACAACACAAAAGAAGACTCTACACATGGACATCACAAGATTGTCAACACTGAAATCAGATTGATTATATTCCTTTCCGCCAAAGATGGAGAAGCTCTATACAGTCAGCAAAAACAAAACCAGGAGCTGACTGTGGCTCATATCATGAACTCCTTATTGCCAAGTTCAGACTTAAATTGAAGAAAGTAGGGAAAATCACTAGACCATTCAGGTATGACCTAAATCAAATCCCTAATGATTATATAGTGGAAGTGACAGATAGATTTAAAGGACTAGATCTGATAGATAGAGCGCCTGATGAACTATGGATGAAGGTTTGTGACATTGCACAGGAGACAGGGAACAAGACCATGCCCAAGAAAAAGAAATGCAAAAAAGAAAAATGGCTGTCTGAGGAGGCCTTACAAATAGCTGTGAAAAGAAGGGAAGCAAAAAGCAAAGGAGAAAAGGAAAAACAATCCATCTGAATGCAGAGTTCCAAAAAACAGCAAGGAGGGATAAGAAAGTTTTCCTCAGTGATCAGTACAAAGAAATAGAGGAAAACAATTGGATGGGAAAGACTAGAGATCTCTTCAAGAAAATTAGAGATACCAAGGGAACATTTCATGCAAAGATGGGCTCAATTAAGGACAGACATAATATGGACTTAACAGAAGGAGAAGATATTAAGAAGGGATGGCAAGAATACCCAGAAGAACTGTACGAAAAAGATATTCATGATCCAGATAATCACGATGCTGTGATCATTCACCTAGAGCCAGACATCCTTGAATGTGAAGTCAAGTGAGCCTTAGGAAGCATCACTATGAGCAAAGTTAGTGGAGGTGACAGAATTCCAGTTGAGTAATTTCAAATCCTGAAGGATGATGCTGTGAAAGTGCTGCACTCAATATGCCAGCAAATCTGGAGGACTCAGCAGTGGCCACAGGGCTGGTCAGTTTTCATTCCAATCCCAAAGAAAGGCAATGCCAAAGAATGCTCAGACTGCTGCACAATTGCACTCATCTCACACGCTAGTAAAGTGCTGCTCAAAATTCTCCAAGCCAGGCTTCAGCAATACGTGAACTGTGAACTTCCAGATGTTCAAGCTGGTTTTAGAAAAGGCAGAGGAACCAGAGATCAAACTGACAACATCTGCTGGATCATGGAAAAAGCAATAGAGTTCTAGAAAAACATCTATTTCTGCTTTATTGACTATGCCAAAGGCTTATCTCTTCAAGAAAATTAGAGATACCAAGGGAACATTTCATGCAAAGATGGGCTCAATTAAGGACAGACATAATATGGACTTAACAGAAGGAGAAGATATTAAGAAGGGATGGCAAGAATACCCAGAAGAACTGTACGAAAAAGATATTCATGATCCAGATAATCACGATGCTGTGATCATTCACCTAGAGCCAGACATCCTTGAATGTGAAGTCAAGTGAGCCTTAGGAAGCATCACTATGAGCAAAGCTAGTGGAGGTGACAGAATTCCAGTTGAGTAATTTCAAATCCTGAAGGATGATGCTGTGAAAGTGCTGCACTCAATATGCCAGCAAATCTGGAGGACTCAGCAGTGGCCACAGGGCTGGTCAGTTTTCATTCCAATCCCAAAGAAAGGCAATGCCAAAGAATGCTCAGACTGCTGCACAATTGCACTCATCTCACACGCTAGTAAAGTGCTGCTCAAAATTCTCCAAGCCAGGCTTCAGCAATACGTGAACTGTGAACTTCCAGATGTTCAAGCTGGTTTTAGAAAAGGCAGAGGAACCAGAGATCAAACTGACAACATCTGCTGGATCATGGAAAAAGCAATAGAGTTCTAGAAAAACATCTATTTCTGCTTTATTGACTATGCCAAAGGCTTTGACTGTGTGGATCAAAATAAACTGTGGAAAATTCTGAAAGAGATGGGAATACCAGACCACCTGACCTGCCTCTTGAGAAATCTGTATGCAGGTCAGGAAGCAACAGTTGCAACTGGACATGGAACAAGAGGCTAGTTCCAAATAGGAAAAGTAATACATCAAGGCTTTATATTGTCACCATGCTTATTTAACTTCTATACAATGTACATCACAAGAAACGGTGGGCTAGATGAAGCACAAGCTGAAATCACGATTACCAGGAGAAATATCAATAACCTCAGATATGCAGATGACACCACCGTTATGGCAGAAAGTGAAGAAGAACTAAAAAGCCTCTTGATGAAAGTGAAAGAGGAGAGTGAAGAAGTTGGCTTAAAGCTCCATATTCAGAAAACAAAGATCATGTCATCTGGCCCCATCACTTCCTGGCAAATAGATGGAGAAACAGTGGAAACAGAGGTAAACTTTATTTATTTGGGCTCAAAAATCACTGCAGATGGTTACTTCCACCATGAAATAAAAAGTTGCTTACTCCTTGGAAGAAAAGTTATGCTCAACCTAGACAGTATATTAAAAAGAAGAAATATTACTTTGCTAACAAAGGTCCATCTAGTCAAGACTACTGTCTTTCCAGTAGTCATATATGGATGTGAGAGTTGGATATAAAGAAAGCTAAGTGGCAAAATTCGCTGCTTTTGAGCTGTGGTGTTGAAGAAGACTCTTGTGAGTCTGTTAGACTGCAAGGAGATCCAACCAATCCATCCTAAAGAAAATCAGTCCTGAATGTTCACTGGAAGGACTGATGTTGAAGCTGAAACTCCAATACTTTGGTTGCCTGATTAGAGGAACTGATGATTTGAAAAGACCCCAAATTTGGGAAAGATAGAGGGCAGGAGGGGAAGGGGACAACAGAGGATGGTTGGATGGCATCACATGAGAGTTGGATATAAAGAAAGCTAAGTGGCAAAATTCGCTGCTTTTGAGCTGTGGTGTTGAAGAAGACTCTTGTGAGTCTGTTAGACTGCAAGGAGATCCAACCAATCCATCCTAAAGAAAATCAGTCCTGAATGTTCACTGGAAGGACTGATGTTGAAGCTGAAACTCCAATACTTTGGTTGCCTGATTAGAGGAGCTGATGATTTGAAAAGACCCCAAATTTGGGAAAGATAGAGGGCAGGAGGGGAAGGGGACAACAGAGGATGGTTGGATGGCATCACTGACTGGATGGACATGGGTTTGGGCAAACTCTGGGAGCTGATGATGGACAGAGAGGCCTGATGTGCTGCAGTACTTGTGGTTGCAGAGAGTCAGACATGATTGAGTGACTGACCTGAACTGATACATACCCTGTCTTTTGAAGGGCTTATCCCAGGACGGATTAGATTATGTCTTTTCTGTCTTTACATAAGGCTCTTTTGATGTGGAGTTTTGTTGCTTCACAACCATGGTTAACAAATGTCACAGAATTTTGTATACATAATCATTAGGAAGATTATTCTGTAAATGCCTTTTGAGTTTTTTGTAATAAAAGTCATGCTCATGTTATAAAATAAAATGAGGAACTTTTTGTATACCTGGGAAAAGTTCAGTATCAAGGAAATTATCTGTTTTTTAAAGATTATATGACACTTTTTGATGACAGTGCTTTTAATTATACCTCATTTCTTCTTTCATACTTGCTATATTGTCTGTTATTTCTTCTTGGGCAAATTTTGGACTGTTTCTTGTTTGGACAAGTCATGTGTTTTCCCTGTATTTCATATTCATTACCTAGTAACATGTTATGATCTCATTTTTTTTAAAAGTCACTTCTTTATGTTTAGGTATTTTTTAATTGCATATATTTTCTCTCTCCTTTATCTTTATTAGAACTTTAAA
>SJYC01005135.1:0-11270 GCA_006408675.1 Madoqua kirkii | reverse complement strand
AAAAAAAAAAATCCTGTTCTCTAGTGGTTTTTTCCTCTGACCTAGAATTTTTACGGTGCTGTTTTTCTGTAGATTCAAATATAGCAAGGTGTTTGAAGTGAAACTAAATTACAAAAGAGTTTGAACTTTTAAAAGATTGACATAGCTGGGTTTGAAGATAGTAATCATTTATTCATTCATCAAATGCTTAGAGAGCCACAAATATCTGACAGGTCCTGTCTTAGGCACTGAGAACATCATGTTAGGAAGCTAAAGAACAATTTCTGCAATAGATGTTATTTGGAAGGCTATCAGAATTTTTAAAAAATATGTTAGAGGAAAATTATTCTCTAAAACTTTCTACATAATAACTATGAATTATAAACACACAAAGATTTGATTTGATCTGGATCAAGTAGTTAATCAAAATGTTAAAATATTATGACTACAAAGGAAAATAATTTTACAAAATTTTTAAAAAAACATTAATTTCACAATACTAAAAATATTAAAATAGTGTAAAAATGTGCAGTTATAGACAAAGTATAAAAACTTTAGTTTTTAATTCCATGATAGAGTTATTTTAGATGCTTTTCTAATTTCTAATAATAAGGAAAATACAGGAATCATCAGATTTTAGATCATTTTCATGAAAGCTGGCATTTTACATAGAATATTGCATGTTACTTTTTTCTCTCTCTTATGTTGATGTTTTCCCGGAGAAATCTTGGATGCTTTCAACACAACTCTTGGTCTTGCAACCCTTTTCAGACATATAAAATAAGAGAACACACTTGGGGAATAAAGGAATTTCTGGAAACCCCCTATTTCACATATTGGGTTACAGAGTACGTATATGTGCTCTCTCACTTCCTTGTCTGGGAAACGGTATGAACTAAGTAGGATGATTTTACTCTGAATTTATGTTACAAGTATCTAATCATCATGGTAGATTACTAATGACTAATAGCTTTTTAATCTGCCTTATGTCTATACAGACACAGAATCAGGTTAAGTCCCTGAAAATTTCATGGTTTTAGCATTTAATATTAAAGTTGGCAGTGAAATATGAATATTTTGAATGCCACTTTTGGACTGAAGAAAGCACACATCATAAGAAAACTTCTGTCTTTAATTCTAATTCATCCCACATCACCAGAACATACTCATTTTTAATATTTCTCAAATATTTTCTGTTCAGAGAAGAAACATTGGGGTTAAAATTAATGTAAAAATCTATGAAATAGTGTGCTTGAAGGAAATCACTAGAGATTAGCTGGATGACTCTGACTCATGACAAGGGGTGATCTTGACAGGAATATGATGACTACCCTCTCAAAACATCTTTAACAGGAAAAATGTGTGCTTAATATCTAGGGAGAGAATAGAGCATTAGAACAGGAGTTGTAAAGTCAGCAAATCTGCTTATTCTTTTCCTTCTTGGGACCAACTAAGACATCTTAACTACCATAATTTCTGGAGCACCCTAAACAGTAAATACACATGTATTGAAACTGGCAGGAGCTCTAAATATAGTATTTCACTCTATAATGATTCTAACAATGGATTTCAGTTTAAATTTTCATTCTTTGATATCTGTAAAATTATTTTCCTAGAATTTCTATGTTTACTACTTGGACTCAGTGAGTCTGACCCATGTAGAGAAGAATTTCAAAGGATTCAGTATCTGTTCAGGGAGAGCAGCCTGGCTTAGTAAACTAAGAATCAAAATAGGAGTCACTACCAATACCATAATGATTCAAAAGTAGGAGTGACTACCAGTCTCATAGTGATTGATTCATATTAGAGTTAACTGCAAAGAAGAGAGTACACATTCCTTCTGAATTCTTAGAAGACAGGTTAGTCTAGTACAGAGTTTCCCATAAAGTTAATTGTCCATGAAATGTAAGAAATTCTGTAGTTTTATTACCTTTATAATGCTGAGAAATTTCAAATAATTATTTGAGCATTCAAGTAACACAGATTTTCTTATGTTTGTGAGTCAACATTTCTCTCTCTCTCTCTCTCTCTCTCTCTCTCTCTCTCTCTCTCTTTTTTTTTAAAGAAAGACTCCTGGGATTTCCCTAGCAGTCCAGTGGTTAAGACTGTGCTTCCAGTACAAGGGGCTGGGTTCCATCCATGGTCTAGGAACTTGGTTTCCCACATGTCCTGTGGCCAAAAGAGAAGCAATATTGTAACAGATTCAATAAAGACTTTTTAAAAATGATCCACATCAAAAAATCTTTAAAAATTTAAAAAAAAAAAAAGGATAGGAAAAAGATTCCTGGAGACATGTCATTTGTTTAAATCTAATTCCAGTGGTCATGTATGGATGTGAGAGTTGGACTGTGAAGAAGGCTGAGCGCCGAAGAACTGATGCTTTTGAACTGTGGTGTTGGAGAAGACTCTTGAGAGTCCCTTGGACTGCAAAGAAATCCAACCAGTCCATTCTGAAGGAGATCAACTCTGGGATTTCTTTGGAGGGAATGATACTGAAGCTGAAACTCCAGTACTTTGACTACCTCATGTGAAGAGTTGAGTCATTGGAAAAGACTCTGATGCTAGGAGGGATTGGGGGCAGGAAGAGAAGGGGACGACAGAGGATGAGATGGCTGGATGGCATCATGGACTCGATGGACATGAGTCTGAGTGAACTCTGAGAGTTGGTGATGGACAGGGAGGCTTGGCATGCTGTGATTCATGGGGTCGTAAGGAGTCGGACACAACTGAGAGACTGAACTGAACTGAACTGAACTGAATATATCTTTACTGGTTAAACATTGTTACAATTTACTTGTTCATATATTTAAATAATGTTCAGACAGATTCCTTTGTGTGCACTGTTTAATTTTGCTTGTATACTGAATCCCATTACAGGGCATCTGGCTAAATACACAGAAATACAGTGAGTTGAATGTGGTCCAGTTTGCGCATTGCCTACAAAGATGCAGTTGCTTTGAATCAGATGATTTTTACAAGTTGCAAGTATTTCTGATGTTTCTGTGACTCATTAAAGCTTTTGTGAATTCAGGCAAGTATTTCTTATCCAAAGGGATAGTCAGTGGTTATAGAAAGATAACAAAAGGTGAATGGGTAAAGAGATAGCCTTTGGAGAACTCAGAAGAAATTTCTTAATCTTTCAGCAAAAGTCTCTATGGGTTTTCACCCACTTTTTGTAAAAGCCAATACTCATTCTTCATCACACACACACACTCACAATTTTACATAGGAATGAGATGACAATATATCATTTTTTAATATAAAATCACATTTTAAGTATACTTTAAAAATTAATTTATTTTAATTGAAGGATACTTGCTTTATAATATCTTGATAGGTTTGCTATACATCAATGTGAATCGGCCATAGGGATCCAAGTCACCTCCATCATGTCATCCCCTTCCAGCTCCCTCCCCACCCTATCTCTTCTAGTTGTCACAAAGCACTGACTTTGCGTGCCCTGCATCTCACATCAAATTCCCAATGGCTATCTATTTTACATATGGTAATATATATGTTTCAATGCTATTCACTCAAATCATCCCACGCTCTCCTTTTCCCACTGAGTCCAACAGTCTGTTCTTTATATCTGTGTCTCCTGCCCTCACAGAGGGTCATCAATACCATTTTCTAGAGTCCATATGTATACATTAATATACAATATTCATCTTTCTCTTTCTGACATCACTCTATAATAAGTTCTAGGTTCATCCACCTCATTAGAACTGACTCAACTATGTTCATTTTGTAGTTGAGTAATACTCCTTTGTGTATAGGTACCGCGACTTCCTTATGCATTCACCTACCAATGGACATCTAGGTTGCTTCCATGTCCTAGCTATTGTAATTAGTGCTTCAGTGAACATTGAAGTACATGTGTCTTTTTCAGTTCTGGTTTCCTTAGGGTATATGCCCAGTAGTGGGATTATTCAGTCATATGGTAGTTTTTGGGGGTTTTTTTACTAGTATTTTTTTTTTTTAAGGATTCTCCATACTGTTCTACATACTGGTTGTATCAGTTTGCATTCTCACCAACAGTGTAAGAGGGTTCCCTTTCCTCCACATCCTCTTCAGCATTTATTATTTGTAGACTTTCTGATGGCCTTTCTGACCAGTGTGAAATGATACCTCATTGTGATTTTTGATTTGAATTTCTCTAATAATGAGTGCTGGCTGTCAAGCATCTTTTAATGTGTTTATTAGCCATTTGTATATCATCTTTGGAGACATTTCTGCTTAAGTCTTCTGCCCACTTTTTGATTGGGTTGTTTTTTTTCTGGTATTGAGCTGCTTGTATATTTTGGAGATTAATTATTTGTCTGTTGTTTTGTTTGCTATTATTTTCTCCCATTTTGTGGGTTATCTTTTCACCTTGCTTATAGTTTCCTTCATTGTGCAAAAAACTTTAAATTTAATTAGGGCTCACTTGTTTATTTTTGTTTGTTTCTCCATTATTCTAGGAGGTGTGTCATAGAAGATCTTTCTGTGATTTATGTCAGAGAATGTTCTGCCTATGTGTTCCTCTAAGAGTTTTATAGTTTCTGATCTTACATTTAGGTCTTTAGTTCATTTTAAGAGTGCAATTTTTTAAAGATATTAAAGTCAGCGGGATTTCATTCTCTAGCCAGTAAAGTAAATTTTAAACTTTGGCAAGTCTACTCCTTTATCAAACAGTTGCATAGAGGATTTCTCAAAACAATGAAAGTTACATAACAGAATTTTTTTTTGGTAATTATACAAAGAATAAAACATTTTAGTTTCTCATATTTTTGGAGACTATATAGTAAATCTTGAGAGACTGCATGTAATTAATGCTGCAATTGTTCTAATAACTGTTTGCCTCTACTGGAGCAATAAAACAGCAGTCACTAGTACAATAAATGGAGTTGTTAATTATGGAACTAATTATGGGTCTAATCATAAGCATACTTTCATAATAGAGAAATTATATGATATTAAGTGATTAGGTTGAAAAAGGAAAGCCTTGAAGGATTTTATTAGTTTTGTACACTAAACAGTCACAAGCAATACTCTCCCCAAGAAAGACATAAATATATCTCAACATGTTATACAAAAAGCCCTCCATACTACACAATGCAAAGTTAGTAGTATAGAGGGCTTAGTTTGAAAAAATAAATATATATCTTAATCTAGAAAAAAAAAGCTAAACAAAATAAAGTTTGCCATTGTTGCTATGTGACATTGAGGTTCTTGACCCATGGCCATGAAGACATGCTGTAAACTGTTTTCCTAATACAAGCAATGAATCCCTTTGCAAAAGAAGTATATTTTCTGGCCAGAATAAAACATCCTTGGACCAGAAATAACAGCCATGTTTTTAACAACTGAATTAACGGATTAACGGAAACACGATGTAAAATTTTGGCATTTAGTAGTCTTCCTATTTTAAAGTCAAAATTTCACTAGAACTAATGGACTGGGGATTTGTCACAATCAAGATTTTAATTTAGATGTCTTAACCAACAAGAATGTTATTATTACTTTTTCTTGAAATTTCCAGCTTCTTTCTTTAACAAGTTATGACATTTTCAGTAATGCCATGTATCAGAAAATTTTCAAAACCAACAATAATTAACCAAAAGGATTTAAAATTTCACATACTTAATGAGTATCAGGTAGAGAAATTAAAATTGAAGCAATCAAATACGTGGAAGCAAGGAGTCATGGTAGAAATCACTTGTCTTCATCACTTATAGTATTAATCATGTTTCCACAGCCAAGGAGATTAAAATCTAACTGGAGAAAAAAGAAACACACACAAAAACACTTTATAAATGATGGTACATCTCTTAGTTTATATCTCTTTGGATATGTTTTGAGTAGAAATGGAAGAGAGCTAACATATTAGAGATACTTTAAAGTAAAGGAGTCAGGCATTTCTTTCCCTTCATTTATCACTAACCACATGAGTATGTCATTTATTTTTTAAAATTTATTAATTCATTAAACATTTACTGGGTTCTGGATTTGTGCCACGATTCCCATGTGACTCAGTGGTAAAATAATCCACCTGCCAATGCAGGAGATGAGGATTGGATCCCTGGGTCAGGAAGATCCCCTGGAGAAAGAAATGGCAATCCAGTCCAGTATTCTTGCCAGGAAAATCTCGTGGACAGAGGACCCTAGCAGGCTTCAGTCCATGGGGTAGTAAACAGTCAGACTTGGCTGAATGACTAAGCATGAACAAGCATAGAATTTGATTATTTAGTATACTTATATCAATAAGACACTCTCTCTGACCACAAGAAGTGCATAGTCAGAAAATAGAGATACACAAGCAAATTTCTAAAGTTAGTTGAAGAGAGATTGTATATCCAAAGAGGGAAGCATACACAAAGCAGAGAAATAGCAAAGAAGAAGCATCTGTTAGCCCTTGTAGCTAGGTCAGGAAAGGATGTGGATGACTCCAAACTGCTAGAACAAGTGTCTAAATAAAGGAAGTTGTGATTAAAATTTACTAAGACTTACTGATTACTCAGAAAAAGAACTCTTAAAATTGCTTTGAAAGTCAAAAAAGAGTTTCACAGAAAAAGAAGTAGAATTGTTGGCTTTAAAAAAATTGTATAGAGGTGTCAATGAAAGCCATTTAGATGAATCAGAGAAGGGTGGTGGATGAATAACTTGATTGTTAGTATATCAGTTACCTATTCCATAAGAAACTACCCAAACCCTTAGTGACTTAAAACAACTATAGCCTTATCATTGCTGAAAAAGTTGTGAATTGGAATTCTGGGCATTTCTTCTGCTGATGTCACATAGGATCAGTCATGCAGCTCTATTTATCTGTAACTGTGATTATGTTGGAGAGTTTAACCTGGCCACAATGCTAGCATTTTCTGTTCCATGTTCAAATGGGTTGCCTCAGTTCTCATTCATATCTTTGTATCTTCCAGCAATCTGCACTTTTTAACAGCCTGGTAAACTCAGGAGCCCAAAAGAACAAGAGTAAAATCCATAAATATCTCTAAAGTTCTAGGATCTAAAATCAGAACAGTGTTAATTCTGCCATATCCTATAGGCAAAAGCAAATCTCAAATCCAGCTTCAATTGAGAAGAAAAGAAAATTAGACAAATAAGCAATGCAATTTTACAATAATTCCAGTCAACTTTAGTAGAGACTTTTCCCAATAAGTCAGAATTTTAAATATTAAAAAGAATGAACCAGAGGGTCTAAAATAATTAAAATCCAGAAGAAGAATAAGCTAATCTTAGAAACAGGTTCAGGGATATTGACAGAGGCAAGCAGAAAAGCCACATGTAGCTAGAAGGTGTTTGAGAGAATTAATGAGACAAGAGATGACAAAGAAAAAAAAAAAAGTGGAAGATTTAGTTGATCAAAGATGAGATTTAGTAAACCTGAAGAGTTGGAGAGAGTTCACAAGTAAGGACTTGGGACTTGAGACTGTGTTAGAGAGAGATAAAATTAATGTTCTTTTTTTGGCTAGCTCACTGACGGCAGTTCAGTTCAGTTCAGTTCAGTTGCTCAGTCATGTCTAACTCTTTGCAACTCCATAAACCGCAGCACGCCAGGCCTCTCTGTCCATCAGCAACTCCCACAGTTCACTCAGACACCGGTCCATTGAATCAGTGATGCCATCCAGCCATCTCATCCTCTGTCATCCCCTTCTCCTCCTGCCCCCCAATCCCTTCCAGCATCATAGTCTTTTCCAGTGAGTCAACTCTTTTCATGAGGTGGCCAAAGTATTGGAGTTTCAGCTTTAGCATCATTCCTAACAAAGAAATCCCAGGGTTGATCTCCTTCAGAATGGACTATTTGGATCTCCTTGCAGTTCAAGGAACTCTCAAGAGTCTTCTCCAACACCACAGTTCAAAAGCATCAATTCTTTGGTGCTCAGCTTTCTTCACAGTCCAACTCTCACATTCATACATGACCACAGGAAAAACCATAGCCTTGACTAGATGGACCTTTGTTGAATGGCAAAGTAATGTCTTTGCTTTTCAATATGCTGTCTAGGTTGGTCATAACTTTCCTTCCAAGGAGTAAGCGTCTTTTAATTTCATGGCTGCAATCACCATCTGCAGTGATTTTGGAGCCCCCCAAAATAAAGTCTGACACTGTTTCCACTGTTTCCCTATCTATTTCCCATGAAATGATGGGACCAGATGCCATGATCTTCATTTTCTGAATGTTGAGCTTTAAGACAACTTTTTCACTCTCCACTTTCACTTTCATCAAGAGGCTTTTTAGTTCCTCTTCACTTTCTGCCATAAGGGTGGTGTCATCTGCATGTCTGAGGTTATTGATATTTCTCCCAGCAATCTTGATTCCAGCTTGTGCTTCTTTCAGCCCGGTGTTTCTCATGATGTACTCTGCATATAAGTTAAATAAGCAGGGTGACAATATACAGCCTTGACGTACACCTTTTCCTATTTGGAACCAGTCTGTTGTTCCATGTCCAGTTCTAACTGTTGCTTCCTGACCTGCATATAGGTTTCTCAAGAGGCAGGTCAGGTGGTCTGGTATTCCCATCCCTTGAAGAATCAGTCTTGAACTAATACAGAATATAGTGTGACATTCTCCAAAAGCATTTAAATTCATGTTGGAAGGTAAAATGGTTGTCTGAGAAGGCCTTAAAGATAGCTGAGAAGAGAAGAGAAGTGAAAGTCAAAAGAGAAAAGGAAAGATATACCCAACTGAATGCAGAGTTCCAGAGAATAACAAGGAGAGATAAGAAAGCTTTCCTCAGGAATCACTGCAAAGAAATAGAGGAAAACAATAGAATGGGAAAGACTAGAGATCTCTTCAAGAAAATTAGAGATACTAAGGGAACATTTCATGCAAAGATGGCCACAATAAAGGACAGAAATTGTGTGGATATAACAGAAACAGAAGATATGAAGAAGAGGTGGCAAGAATACACAGAACTGTACAAAAGAGATCTGAATGATCCAGATAACCAAAATGGTGTGCCCACTCACCTAGAGCCAGACATCTTGGGGTGCAAAGTCAAGTGGACCTTAGGAAGCATGACTATGAAGAAAGCTAGTGGAGGTGATGGAATTCCAGCTGAATTATTTCAAATCCTAAAAGATGATGTTGTGAAAGTGCTGTAGTCAATATGCTAGCAAATTTGGAAAACTCAGCAGTGGCCATAGGTCTGGAAAAGGTCAATTTTCATTCTAATCCCAAAGAAGGGCAAGCCAAAGAATGTTCAAACTACCACATAATTGACCATCTGGTGATGTCCGTGTGAAGAGTCTTCTCTTGTACTGTTGGAAGAGGGTGTTTGATATGACCAGTGTGTTCTCTTAGCAAAACTCTGTTAGCTTTTGCCCTGCTTAATTTTGTACTCCAAGGCTAAATTTGCCTTGGTATCTCTTGACTTTCCATTTTTTGCATTCAAATCCCCCATAATGAAAAGGACATCTTTTGGAGGGTGTTAGTTCTAGAAGGTCTTGTAGGTCTTCATAAAACCATTCAACTTCATCTTCTTTAGCATAATTGATTGGGGCATAGACTTGGATTACTGTCATAGTGAATTTTTTTTTTCTGTTTCCCTTGGAAACAGAGATCATTCTGTCATTTTTGAGGTTGCACCCAAGTATTGCATTTCAGACTCTTGTTGACTGTAAGGGCTGCTCCATTTCTTCTATGGGATTCTTGCCCATAGTAGTAGATATAAATTAGTAGTAGATATAAATTAAATTTGCCCGTTTCAGTCTATTTTAGTTCACTGATTCCTAAAATGTTGACGTTCATTTTTGCCATCTCCTGTTTGACCACTTCTATTTCACTTTGATTCATGGACCTAATATTCCAGGTTACTATACAATATTGTTTCTTATAGCATTGGACTTTACTTCCATCACCAGTCACATCCACAACTGGATGTAGTTTTTGCTTTGGCTCCATCTCCATTCTTTCTGGACCTATTTCTCCACTGATCTCCAGTAGCATATTGGGCACCTAGAGACCTAGGGAGTATATCTTTCAGTTTCATATCTTTTTGCCTTTTCATACTGTTCATGGGGTTCCCAAGTTGAGAATGAAGTAGTTTCCCATTACCTTCTCCAGTGGACCATGTCTTGTCAGAACTCTCCACCATGACCTGTCCATCTTGGGTGGCCTTACACAGCATGGCTCATAGTTTCATTGAGTTACACAGGGCTGTAGTCCATGTGATCAGTCTGATTAGTTTTCGGTGACCGTGGTTTTCATTCTGTCTGCCCTCTGAAGGATAAGAATAAGAGCTTTATGGAAGCTTCTTGATGGGAGAGACAGACTGAAGGGCAAAGTGGGGTTTTTTTTCTGATCACAGTACCATGCTCAGTAACTCTTTAATCTAATTTTCTGTATATGAGTGGGGCTGTGTTCTTTCCCTGTTATTTGACCTGAGACCAAACTATAGTGAGGTAATGAAGAAAATGGCAACCCGTTTCGAAGGTCATGTGCAGGCACTATCACGCTCAGTGCCCCTGACCCTGTAGCAGGCCACTACCAACCCACACCTCTGTCAGAGACTCCTGGACACTTACAGGCAAATCCAGGTCAGTCTGTTGTAGGGTCACTGCTCCTTTCTCCTGGGTCCTGGTGCACACAAGGTTCTGTTTCTGCCCTTCAAGAGTCTGTTTCCCCAATCCGGTGTAAGTTCTGTAATCAAATCCCACAGTCTCCACAGGTCAGAAAAAGGTCAGTTTCCATTCTTAACCCAAAGAAAGGCAATGCCAGAGAATGTTCAAACTACTGCCCAATTGCACTCAACTAAACACACCAGCAAAGTGATGCTCAAAATTCTCTAAGCCAGCTTCACAGTATGTGAACTGTGAACTTTCAGATATTCAAACTGGATTTAGAAAAGGCAGAGGAACCAGAGATCAAATTGCCAACATCTGCTGGATCATCAAAAAAGCAAAAGAGTTCCAGAAAAACATCTACTTCTGCTTTATTGACTATGCCAAAGCCTTTGACTGTGTGGATCACACTAAACTGTGGAAAATTCTTCAAGAGATGGGAACACCAGACCATCTGACCTGCCTCTTGGGAAATTTGTATGCAGGTCAGGAAGCAACAGTCAGAACTGTATATGGAACAAAAGACTAGTTCCAAATAGGAAAAAGAGTACATCAAGGCTGTATATTGTAACCCTGCTTATTTAACTTATATGCAGAGTACATCATGAGAAACCTTGGCTAGAGGAAGCACAAGCTGGAATCAAGATTGCTGAGAGAAACATCAATAACCTCAGATATGCAGATGATACCACCCTTATGGCAGAAAGAGAACTAAAGAGCCTTCTGATGAAAATGAA
>SJYC01005127.1:0-16066 GCA_006408675.1 Madoqua kirkii | reverse complement strand
AGAACTATTCACTTTTGATCCACTGTATATTTGTTTGGATTAGAAAATTAATACTCAATGTAAGCAATTATTTAGTGTTAAAACTATCTTTCATTTTGTAAATGTTGCTGCAATAAAAGTTAATAAAGCTTAGATCAAAAAGCAATGCTGCAATGAAATATTTAACCCGTGAGCAAATTTCATGTAGAAAGTCTAAGAAAACACAAGAATATGTGCTTCTTTAACCCTGAAAAAGCAAGTATTGAAATTACCCTCATTAAATCCTGAAATGTACCTTCACTTCCAATCAAATAATAAAATACATTATGCAGAACACTTAGTCCTCTTTAGACATCTTTATAAACAAAGTAAACATTAAAAGATTGATTCTAATATGAACAGGGAAAGTGTCATTTTGAAATGAAGCTGAACATGTTGATAATTCCATTAAACACAAATGATATAATTAAATTCAGAAAATTATGAAGGTTGGATGGCTCAGGGGAGTTGTTTTTTTAAATCAGACCTTTCACCTTTAGGTTGCCATTTTGAATCCAAACCAGATAAAAAGAGACGGAAAATTGTTAACACATGAGGTTGCTTGATGGCTTCTGGGAAACTGGTTGGTGGTCTCCACTTAATCCCATGGATGGGCATTCCCGTCATTAAGGCCATCAGAGTTTGCAGCGATTTATCTCTTTTCATCCAGGCTTAAAAGAAACAAAGAAATTACTTGTAAAAAATTTCTCATGGGCAAGAAAAGAATTGATTTAGATTCAGAAAGAGAATCAAAACTTTTTTCATAAATGATATCTGAACCTTAGAAACTCTAAGAAAAATACTTCATTTTTTGTTGAATAACCTCTCAATTTCCAAGAGGAAAATGATCCTTTGAATTTGTCAGTATTTGGGGACAACAAGAGAAAATAAGAACAATACATATTTGGGCAAAACTATCACAGAATCTCTTGCATGTATGCATGACTATCTATGAATGGATGCCCACAATGTATATTTAAGTTTTCTGAAAACAATTGGCATAGAGTTAAATATACACATATATCTCTAAGTATAATAATTTTAAGTCCAAGAGAACTATTTTATAAAATAGACCTGTATGATTTTAAAAAAAAAAGCATTTTTTAAATTAACCTTTGGTTCTATACATGAAAATGTTCCTGAAATTTAGGCATAAAGTGTACTTAAATAAGAATTTAAGTCAACTCAGTTAAGCTCAAACCACAGAATTTGAAAATCTCAGACTGGAAACATCCTTCAATACTTCTTTATGCAATTTCACTTCTTTCCAACCTAATATTTAAATACCTTTAATTTGTGGTCCTTTTTTTTCCTCTACTTCAATACATTTAGAAATGGAGAAATAATTTTTCATAGAACATAAAGTTCCATTTTGAGGTTGCTTGAGTGAAGACTGTTGAGTGTATCAGATTAAAATATGTATATCCCAATCGTATCTATCAGGAGGTCCTAATTTTGCCTTCTGTTATGACATTTAAAAAGTACTTGGTCTTTTCCTCAGTGATGTTT
Source organism: Madoqua kirkii (assembly GCA_006408675.1). NCBI lineage: Eukaryota > Metazoa > Chordata > Mammalia > Artiodactyla > Bovidae > Madoqua > Madoqua kirkii. The sequence goes on along the minus strand of SJYC01005127.1, from coordinate 14,539 downwards.
CAAACAGACCCTACCTTTCATGCTTACTCAGTTACTGCCTAAGACTAAGTAGCTAACATTTAATAGAGCAGTGATAGAAGCCCTGGCTTGCCACCTTCACCAAGTCTTAATGCTTTTAAACATGATACATTTACTGTCTTCACATTGCTGGAATGAACAGGGTTTTATGAAGAAAAGGAAGTAATGAAACACATGTTGCAGAAATACCACTCTGAAGTTAATGTGATAGAGTTTTAAGCAACAAGGCCTGCATATGTGACTGTTTACTGCAGATTGGGCAGGACTGTGAATGAGTAATTTACAAATGACATGACTGGTTGGGTGTCTCAGTGTCACAGAGGGAGAAGAAGCTAAACTAAGTCTTTGAAGCTAGTTCAACATACTAAGAGGATGTGATGCAATAAGCTAAGATAGGGTCTCTGGAGAAAGTGGAGATTGTCCATCTTGGTGGAGGCTAGTTTTTCTTTCAGACTTTCATTATTTATGCTGGAGGTGAGGCAGCTTTTTTTCAGCTTTATTGAGGTATACTGACTGATAAAATGGTAACATATTTAGAGTACAATGTGATCACTTGATATTTATATATATATATATATATACATTTGTCCTCCCATTGGCCTCATTAGCATATCCATTAACTCAAATGCTTGTCTCTCTCTCTTTTTTTTTTTTTTGGGTGAGAACATTTATGTTCTATTCTCTTTCCATTATGCAATCAGTGCTATCAACTTAGTCATCATGTTATACATTAGATCCTTAGACATTATTCATCTTATAACTGAAAGTTTACACTATTCTACCAAGCTCTGCCTATTTACCCTAGCCTTTGCCCCTAGCAACTCCTTTTCTACCTTTGAATATTAATATTTCTATGATTTCATTTATTTTTTTACTTCTGGATTTACATATAAGTGAGGTCTCAGACAGCAGTATTGCATTTTAATACATTTAAAACTTTAGATAATTGTACTATGGATTCTGAGGCCCAGGTTTGATCCCTGCAACAGGAATATTCTCTAGAGTAGGAAATAGCGACCCACTCCAGTATTCCTACCCAAAAAATCCCATGGACAGAGGAGCCTGGCTGGCCAAAGTTCAAAGGATCACAAAGTGTTGGACATGACTGAGTGACTGAGCATGTGATAAGGATTCTAAGGTGAAATTCCAAGTCAAATTGAACATATTTCTGATGAATATGTAGTTATTTTGAAACATAAGTTTTCTGCCTATAAACCAATAATTTATTTAATCCTTTTCAATTATTTTACAAAATGGCCAAGAATTTCTAATGTGCTAATTATGAAGACTGAACTTTTCTGAAGATCTCAATGGGTTTTTAGAGATCATATGCAAAACTTTAAGAGTCAACATGTGACAAATTAAGAAACTGAAGTACACAGATAGAGATTTGTCATCACATACACAGATGCTGCTGCTACTGCTACTGCTAAGTCACTTCAGTCGTGTCCGACTCTGTGCAATCCCACATATGGCAGCCCATTGGGCTCCGCCATCCCTGGGATTCTCCAGGCAAGAACACTGGAGTGGGTTGCCATTTCCTTCTCCAATGCATGAAAGTGAAAAGTGAAAGTGAAGTCGCTCAGTCAGGTCTGACTCAGCGACCCCATGGACTGCAGCCCACCAGGCTCCTCCATCCATGGGAGTTTTCAGGTAAGAGGACTGGAGTGGGGTGCCATTGCCTTCTCCACACATACACAGCTAGTAAATGAAAACACTAAAACTCAAACCCAAAAAGGTAAAGTAGATCAGATCTGAGACATTTTATACCAACAGTTTCATGCCACGTAAGCCAACGAGACGCTTGAGGTTTTTACACAAAGCCTTATGTCTGTCAAAAGACTCTCATCCTACTTTCTTTTGTAATAAATACCCTTACAAGATCAAAGCATTTTTGATATAATGTAATTGATAGTTTTCTTTATTGAACAAAAAGCCTGTATCCATAGGGTCAAAGTTCTGCACTTTAAGAAAGCCTACAACCTGGGACATATGTAACTATACTGAGAAGGTCAAGTGCCATGGAAGTTGTACTTGATAATTCTGTCATTGATTTTATTTAAGTAGAATGAAGGATTTAGGATATAAAATCATTTGTATGATACATCAAAATATATCATGCTTATTACATGCAAGAGCAAGTAGCAATCTCCGATAAGTGAAATGAGCTTGGTTGGAAAATAGAGAGTAGTCAGGAATGTAGCAAACTAAAAAAACCATACCAGGGCTCAATTTATTTGAGAATATAAACATAATGTGGTCAGGATATTTGTTTGTTTGTTTGTTTTTCAAGGTCTGTTGGAAATTCATGGTATTTTAGTTTGTTTTTATTTTATTTGGGATTTGAGGGTAGAAAACATACTGACTTTACATCTTAACAATAAATATACTTTAAAAACTTGATATTTTGTTGACGTTTTTCAGTTCAACAAATAGAACTCTAAATTTCACTTAAGCTGGAGTCCAATTTTCCATCTCCATTGTAACTATATAAAATATGTTGGGGGTGATGGAGATAATAAGAGTGAAAGCAAAATATGCAGGTTTTTCTAAATAACAAATCCTATGGAAAATTGTTGAAAATTCCTAAGAATCTACAAAAATAATTTCTCTCCAAAGAAGAAATTTCTGTACTTACTCAGCTCTACTTTAAGAATATATCCAATATACATTATAAACTAGTAAGTTTGAGAAACACTATGTTTATAAATGCTTAATTTCTTTTCACTTGATATACAGTAGCTTACCAATAGTAGTTCATCTCGATAGAACAGTTACCTGGGGGAAAACATCTTCCTGGAAGGAAAGCAGAGCCTGGGGATAGAAATCAAGAATTTGTGTTTCCACACTGACAGTAAATTGCTGTGTCTTAGATAATTAGAGGTAGATTAAGATCTGGAGTCAGAAAAATAAAACTGAATTATCTCTCAGGAATAGGAGTCAAGTTACTAGGCTGTGCTTGGAAACACAGAAATCAGGATTATACGGTGAAACAAATGTAGCAAAATGCAAGTGAGCCTGAACCATAGTAGCTTGCATCAGATTGCACAATGCAGATGAGACACAGTGTAGGTTAGAGGTAGGAGGAGGAAAAGGAGAAACTGGGGCTCCATCTCAGAGACTGGAAAAATTTATAGGCAGATCATCAAAAGACAGCAGAGTATCTGGAAGGGTTGCATACCTGGCAGGATACAGTGGTGAATCCCCCACCAAGTCTGGTTCACATTAAGATGTGTGTTTCAGCTTGCACACTTCCATCCTTAGCCAGACAGGACAATCTGGGCCTAGAACAGAGGTTACCACATGGCTATATTTTTATACTTCTCTTAATACTAGGTTCTGAGAAACAGACAAAAATCTACAAATAGAAATCTAGTTCAGAGACCAGAGACTGTTTTCTGTCTCTCTCCTCTTTTTAGTCCAGTTTATCATCCATGTATTGGTCTCCAAGGACCTTTAAAAAAGACAGTGCATCTCCTCTTTAGTTATGGTGTTGAGAAAAGATATGGTCAGATTCCAGTCTGTTGAACTGTTTCATGTGTCTTGGTTAAGGACCAATAACTGTTTTGAGTGAAATCTTTGATGGAACAATCTGGTTAAAATTATAAAATGCTATGGCAAATCGAGTTTCACCATTCTTTGAAAACATTTTCTAAACATGCACTGTGTGTCATGTATCATTATTAGATTCTGAGGTAAAGAATAAATAAATGGTCCTCACCTTCTCAGGTCTCAGTTTCAAGAGACAGATCTGTGGACAAATGATTGTAAAGGTGTGATGAAGCATTATGAACGTAGCTATGTGGCAAATGCTAGGGAAATACTGAAGAACAGCTGATATTTACCTACAAATTAGGGAAAATTTCACATTCCAATATAAAAATAATAAACCTTCAAAATTTTCTATACATTTCTCTCTTATTTGCCCACCAACCACATTTATCTAATCATTATTTGGTAGTGAATGAAACTGAATTTTGTTACTTTAATTTTCTGGGAAGGCCATAATACAGTATCATAAGCTTAGGGGCTTAAAGAACACATAAATTTATTTTTATTGTCTCATAGATCTGGAGGCTAGAAATCTGAGATCAAGTTGTCAGCAAGGCCACGTTCCACCTGAAAGCACTAGAGAAAGATCTGTTCCAGACCCCATCCCAGCTTTTAGTGGTTCCTTGGCTTGGGATGGCATAACTCCAGTTTTCACCCGACACTCTCTCTGTATGCACGACTCTGTGTCCAAATTTTCCCTCTATATCAGTCTTATTGCAGGACTTCCCAAGTGACGCATTGGTAAAGAATCTGCCTGCCAGTGCAAGAGAGGCAAGAGATGGGGTTTGATTCCAGGGTCTGAAAGCTCCTCTAGAGAAGGAAATGGCAATCCTCTCTGGTATCCTTGCTTAGAAAAGCCCATGGACAGAGGAGCCTGACAGGCTACACTCCATACCGTCAAAAAGAGTTGGACACAACTAATTGGAACCCAGTTTTATTTAATTAGGGATCCACCCTATTTTAGTATGATCTCATCTTAATTAATTATATCTGTACCAATTCTATTTCCAAATAAAGCTATATTTTGAGGTAGTAGGCATTAGGTCTTCTACTTATATATTTGGAAGGGGGTGTAGAAATGCAATCTACAACATTTTTTAAAGTCTTGGTTATTTGATAAAAGACCTAAGTTCCCTCCAGGAGTGGGAATACTCTGAATCTGAATTTAGTTTCTAATTTTACCAGATGAATATAGATGGAGGTATGCATTCTGTCTGCTGAGAGTGTTTGAGAAATTTTGATAATAAGATCAGCAATGGATCTGGAAATTTGAATGGTTTGTGTATGGAAAATAAATGATTATCGATGTTTTGAGAGCCATATTTAGAGAAAATTTCCCTAGTAATGGTAAAGTATGTATTGGATATATAATTTATTTTTACAAAATTCCTTTTAGGTTTTGCTGAAAGATTTGTTAAATTTTTCAGTTATACTAGGAATTCAGCATTTCTTGCAAAAAAGAATCTGTGTAATACAAAGCTATTCAGCTAGATGCATTCAATCTGAAAGGAATACAAATATTTTCACCACAACTCAGTATGGTTTGTCTGCCACTAGGTGTTAAATTGAAATGGTTAGAAAAGTGAGACAGACACACTGTTTTATTTATATAAAGAAGGGTAAACTATGGTTTCTATACATAAGTGTTGGTAGATTACCAAAGAGTGATTGGCATATGTTAATAAGAACCCTATGTTGCATTGTGATTGATTTATCATATTGGAATATAGGACATAAGCTTTGTATTACAGCAGAGGCCTTTCACACAGAACATGGGTGGGGGAGCAGGGTTGATAGACTTGTTAGACAGAGAAATTTGTTATTCTTGCTACTCTGACACAAGTGGCAAGTTTTAAGAGGTGACATAACCAATACTAAGATTTGCACATTGTTAAAAATTTGAATCATGACACTTGTGTCACTATTGGATAGAAAAGTGTGTTGTTTTTTTTTTTAAATAAGAGCAATATTTGGGCACTTAGAGAACTTCTGTCATTTCTGAGTCATTGGCCTGAGAGAAAAAGATTAGAAATTAGCAGTAGCAATGACATAATAAAATTTGACATTTTCATAGAAAACATTATATCAAAAGAGCACATGTGGATACTCAAATTTTCAAAGAAAAATTTAAGAGAAAAAAGAGATTAGTCAGAAGGATTCAAAGGAAAAAGGTATGTAATTAAAATCCATAGAAAGAGCATAGAATCTGCTTAAAGATACACTATTAGAGATTCATGAACTCTGATAAAAGCAAAACAAAGAAAGATATGAGGGGGATGGTAAGGATGAAAGACAGGTGATAAAAGCCTACAATACTGACTTTTAGGGATAATGTCAAAACAAACAAACAAACAAATCAAAGTCATTCCCAGATACAAAAGAAAAAAATCCCCTTGAGATAAGTATACCAGAAATGCAAAATCCACTGGAGATTGACTTGGTCTATTACAATACTATGTTGGGAATAGAGCGTTATCTCCAGATTGAAGACGTGTCTACCCTTGAGTTACTTTGTACAGAGAAGGAAGGTAAAGAACTGTCAGAGAAATCAAAACAAAGACCTGATTGAAAAAATATGAGAAATTAAGTGGCAATAAATCACTAAGTTCAAATAGTGTTCACTAAAACTTCTGAAGACTTTAAAGAAGGATGTAGCTAAGCTACCACCAAAAATGTATCAACACCTTCCATCAAAGAGAAGGGTGATGAATGCCCATCCATCCCTAAGAATAGTCCAGTGTTACTTCTAAGGTGAGGTTTTAATAAAAAACATGATGTTGTCTAGAATTATTCATCCCTTAAAAAAAGAGTGTAAGTATTTTTTCCCTTTGTGGAAAATCTGTACTTTCACAATTCATTTTATTTATTTTATTTTTATTTTATTTTTTTGGTGTATTTCTCCACACATAGGCTTTCTTCCCTGTTTTTGTCTTGTTTTGTGCTTGGTGGTTGTTGATTTCTGAGTGTGTTTCTTCATGAGTTTGGTATCCTGAACATTATTGAACACTATTTGCCAGATACACACTAATGAGTTGCCAGTGAGAGGATTGTAATCCATCTGAAATAACTCATGGCAGCATTTGCTGGTTGTCAGTTTTGGTCAGTAAGCAATAACTTTATTATTACAACATGTGGTAGGGCTTTAGATACTAAGCACCATGCTGAGAAGAACACAATAAAACCTGCTTCATAAACTTGATAACCAAAAGCAATGCATGCATCTGGTTGTTGGAGAATCTTCTCACATTTACTGAGTGTTGTTATTTTTAAGTTACAGTAATTCCATGATGCTCAGATTAACACAAATTAATAAAAGGCTTTTGAGCATATTATTTGCTGGAGATGAATTCAGGGCCTCCCGTTGAATTCAGGGCCTCCCATTAAAGACCAGTCATTGATTGCACAAGAGACTACAGCTATACTGTTTAATTCTTAGCAGGTGGGCACAAGCCAGGCCATCCCATCTTGCATTGGCAGTGAACCTTGAATGTGACCTCTCCAAGGGAAGGAGGGGAATTCATTGGCCATGTTTACTTTATACTGAAACTCTTTTTAGCTGAAGGCCCCTAACTGTGCTGAATTGTTCTTAGTTAAGAGTGTGAGATGTGTGGTGTGGCTGGTGTTTTTGACAGTCTCAGGAACAATTATTTCATTCATAAATTTTAGCCAGCATCAAAGTCATCATATCCAGAGAAGAAGTTCATGGTGGAATCAGATGAACTTCTTAATGAATTTTCACTAAAGTGTGATATTTAGCTTCGTTTTGTTAAAAGTTAAGGGGCTTCCTTGGTGGCTCAGACAGTAAAGAATCAGCCTGGAATGCTGCAGACCCTGAGTTTGATCACTGGGTTGGGAAGATCCCCTGGAGAAGGGAACCCATTACCCTCTCAGAATTCCATGGACAGAGGAGCCTGGTGGGCTACAGTCCATGGGATCGCAAAGAGTCAGACATGACTGACAACTTTCACTTTCAAGGTGTAAGAGATTCAAGGTATCCTCCTATGACTGGCCCATTCTTGGAAATAATAAGCCCAGGACTGCATAGTGTCTTCATAGCTACTGCCTCCTCATCTCAGCAGCTTTATCCAAGCCATCCTAAAACACTTTTTTTTTTTTTTTTACACTTTGTGAGTTGGACAATTGTCCCAGGGTAATTATGGGTATTCTTATTTGCCTTCTCTTGAATCATGTCCTTCTTTCCAAATTATAACATGATTTCTTAAAATATATATCTATCCTCCAGAAGAAAAAAACTCTGAGGGTAGAAGACTGTGTTAGGTAGTGAGAAGAAGCATTGCTTCAGAGAATAGTCAGGATATTTAAAAAGGGCATTGTGTGTCAGCCTTTTTAGATCACTGACCAGTTTGAAAATTTAACTATGGACTCATTTATCAGAAAATGAACATGTAAACATTTAGCAAAGCAATTCCAGATGGTTCATAAACTTGAAATATCCATCTCCAGATTAAGGATGCTGGACTGGGTAGCATATTGATTGAGATAGACTATGAGTTGGAACCCTCATTCAGCACAGTGACTCTGTGTCCTCTACTGAGCTTCAGGAATGTTACCAAGCCACACTTAAACATGTTGCCTACTTTTCTGTCAAATGGAAGTAGAAGATGTTCTTCATGCATGAGATGTAGTGGAACTACTACTACACTGATCATTAAGAAAACTAACTCCAATTCTAACTGTAATTAACTTACTAACTTTCTCTGAGCAATAATTTGTCAATAAACTAAATAGATTAAATGAGGTTTGATATCAGGAAATTATGTAAGTACTTAACATTTTTTAAGAAAAAGATGCTATTCTTTTATGTGCTGACTCAATAATAAGAGAAGTCTTAGGTCAGTTGAGAGTAGAACTGTATAAAATTGAACAACTAGCTATTTTTTAAAAATCTTTAAAATTATTTAATTTATATTTTCACAGGTTTATTTCTATTTATGTCTGCTGTTAGATTTTTTCTATTTATATTTTTATTTCATATACATAATTACTATATATATTCATATGCCTTTTTTAGTTTTTGAATTATATTACTTTCTGTAAATTTAGTGACAAATATAGAAAATATATCTTTGAAACAGTAAATTATTCAAGTTTGTAACTTGAGTTTTATGATTTTTAGGGAAAAAGAATGTCTTTCTTCTAAATATATATCTAATTAAGGAAGCAGAACCAAGAGTAAAGGGGTCTTTCCTGTTTTTCTTTGCTATTCTCAGCTTGTAGTTTTCATTGTGTTGTCTAAGAAGGTTGCTCCAGCTCTGGCCATCATGTCTGTATTCCTGTCACCTGGAATAAGGAAGGGATGGAGAAGGACATCTTCCTGCTTTTATCTGCGGTCCATGACTTAATCACAGGCCAGTCCTAGCTGCAAACTTTATGTTAGGTGCCTTGTGCCTATCTAAAAATAGGAGTTCCATTACTACAGAAAAAGACAAGGTACATTTAGAGACAATTGCCACTAAAACTGAATATATTTTTCAAGTAATCAAGATGACTTAATTTTATATAAAATAAAATGTAGTTACCTTATGATTTACTGATAAATAAGAACAGTTTTCAGTCTCTCCAACAGTCATTAAGCCCTCTAATGACTTAATAACTTTGTGAACTTTTGTAATATGCCTTTCTTATTATTTCCTTCATTTACTTTGTATAACTGAAATATTTCATCTCTTCAGGAAAATTTCCTTTAATCTCTCATCTTATTTAGATATTTCTTTGTAATTGGATATCTTTGATATCATACTACAATCTTGGCACTTACAACAGTATAATCATTAGTAACATGCCTATATCATTTATTAGAATATTCCTTGAGGGCATATGCTACATCTGACATATTTTTGTAACCTCAGCCCCTAACACATTCCTGGAACATAGTGCATTCTGTCACTTCTCGTTGAAAAGAAATTGCATAGACTATGTGAAGTAATTTATGTGCAGTAGCATATAGAACACTAGCAATTGCTTGATGCATGTAAATTAGAAATCAACTATCAGGTAGACCACATGTATATATTTAACCTCTCCTAGTAATACGACAGGCCTTTGAATTATTGCTCTAACTTAATGTAACCCCAAAATAAGTAGATTAAAAATACCCTTTCCCTCCTTCCTCTCTTTCTCCTGGGTCAGGAAGTGAGGAAAATGGTAATCCTGAGCCATGATTTCAATTTAGCCTGTATAGAGAATCATGTCAAAATTCTGGCCCCATCTTTTTGTGGCTGAAAGAGTAGCTAAACTACCTCTCAGTTTTTAACTCCTTTCTTATTCAGACAGTCCTGAAATATTCACTCTGGACTCACTGATAAAGAAAAAAAACTGACACTCTTCTGACCTAACTGCCGAAATGAAGCATTGCCCCAGAGAGAGAAGCCTTACACATTGTCAGACCATTAAGAAAATATTTTTCATATTCTTTCTGGATTAAAATCATAGTATCTCAGAGAATGGATGCTTATCTTTGGGTGGAGTGTGAATATAAGTATGTTCGTGTGTGTGTATATCTGTGTGTATTTGGTTCTACCATTACTCCTTAAGAAAGTCTCTCCCTGAATATATGAAATGTATTACCTAAGGTGTACAAAAGTTCTTAGGTGTGACAGGGACTGCAGGTCTAGGCACATTCATGGTACACTGAGCTGATGATATTGGCCACAGACTCTCAAGAAGCAACATGAATAGAATGGTCTGATGGAAACTCATGCAACAAACATTTTTCTCTGCTATTTACCCCTTTCTTTCTACTCATTTGGAGATCTTGAGCTCACATTATTATACTGTTCCTCAAACCTATCCCCAGTTCCTAACTCTGGATTAACCCTTAGCAATCCTCACTTAATACTTCCTGCACTACCCTACAGATGTCAATGACCTCCCTTCACTGCCTTTGAATCCCTTCCCCAAACTGCAGCAGCTTAAGAAAGTCCCAGTCCTGTGACTTGCCTGACGTCCATACACTCTTAACCTGTATGTGTCTTCTCCCTTCTAGAGCTTCTTCTTTGTTTAAACCTCATGAATCCTTCCTGTGTTGTAGCCCTTCCTCACCACAATCCTTCACCCTCATATTCTTTGTTCAGTCATTAATGGTCTAACTAAGTTTTCATCCTTCTGTACCCCAAAGTGTGGTTCTATCTCCCACCCAGTAATGGAGTCCCTTTTTACAGGCAGGATGACAGACATCCAGATCCCTCCACCGTATCTTGTTAGACTCCTGCAAATTTTGGTACCAGACCCAGACATGCTAAGAACATCAAGTCTTCACCAGCTACTAATGGTTCTGATATTTCTATCTTGGAGTTTTCTGTTTTCTTAGTTTGTGTCCCTCAACCACTAGATTTGTTTTAAAAGCAGCCCACTTTGTGCAGAATACTCAGTTCTATCATTGCCCTTCTATGCTCTTCTCTGTACTACAGAGGAGAAAATCTGGGTAACCACATTTCCCTGACTCTCTTGCCTACAGGTTTCTGGTTCAGATCCAACGATAGGAAAAACTCATGCCAAATTTACAAGGCAAAGATGGAAAAAACAGTGACCTCTGACAACATCTGTAGGCCAAGCCATAGGAATAAGTTTATAGCAGTCCAAGAATTTGTCAAGGTTTTCTGAGAATCCCTAACTGTGGGTAGATCAGCCATTGATTCTAACTTCCTCAGAACTCTTTACTCCCACATTTCTTGAAAGGCATCTTCCTGAATTTAATTCCTTCTGTCCTTTTCGCTGGACTCCAGTCTCAATTTTGGCTCCTTAAGAGACTTCTTTCTCTCAAAATGCTAGACATGACCTTGATTATCCTGAAAATATCCTGACTACTCATTCCTTAAGTAAAAAGAAAATCTATGGATGTATCAAAAATGACAATGGTGGCACATGTTTTACTAGCATTCATGACATTTTTGAAATAAGAAAAATAAACAGAAATTTACTACTTTGCTGGTGGGTAGATTTCAATGTGCATTGTACTTAAAGAATCCATCAAGTCATGGGCTAGCTGGGATCTTGATTAACCATCTAATGGCACCTGGAACATTTCTCTAACTAAAGGACAAAAATTCAAATGTTTTTTGGGGGGCTGCAGGTGGCAAAAATAAATAAAACAGGTAGAATATAGCAAATAGAAAATATCAGCTCCATGGCAAACCAAAGACTGTGCTTTTTATCCGAGGAGTGCAGCCACTTCACAATATCTACTAGTTGTTTCTATGCTGCAATAGGAAGATTGGGTTTCTAAATTTTTCACCTAGAGCCCATGCTCCACAGTAGGAGAAGCCACTGCAGTGAGAAGCCTGTGTACCGCAACAGTGAGTAGCCCCTGCTCACTGCAACCAGAGAAATCCTGCACAGCAACAAAGACGGAGTGCAGCCGAAAGAAGAGAAAATTCACAAAAAATGCTTCATCAAAAAAACGGCAGTGGGTGCAGAACTAAAGGTCATAGCAACAAACATCAAGAGCATTTATTTCACTGCTGCTGCTGCTGCTGCGTCACTTCAGTCGTGTCCGACCATGTGCGACCCCATAGATGACAGCCCACCAGGCTCCCCTGTCCCTGGGATTCTCCAGGCAAGAACACTGGAGTGGGTTGCCATTGCCTTCTCCAATGCATGAAAGTGAAAAGTGAAAGTGAAGTTGCTCAGTCGTGTCTGACCCTCAGCGACCCCATGGACTTCAGCCCTCCAGGCTCCTCCGTCCATGGGATTTTCCAGGCAAGAGTGCTGCAGTGGAGTGCCGTTTCCTTCTCCGATTTCATGGTTACCTCTCTAGTTTTTGGGCTTCCCTGGTGGCTCAATTGGTAAAGATTCTGCCTGCAATGCAGAAGACCTGGGTTCAGTCCCTGGGTTGGGAAGATCCTCTAGAGAAGGGAATAGCTACCCACTCCAGTATTCTTGCCTGGAGAATTCCATGGACAAAGGAGCCTGGCAGGCTACAGTCCATGGTGTTGTAAACAGTTGGACACAACTGAGTCACACACACACACACACACACACACACACACACACACACACACGTCTAGTTTATAGAGAAACAGAAGGTGATGCCAGGAGTTCCAGCAGCAGGCTCTGAGACGAATCAGTGGTAAAGGGAGAACAGGGTGGATAAGGCCCCAGCATGTGGCTGGAGGAAACCAACACATCCCCTACGTCCTAGGCTTCAATTTCCTCCTCTGGAACACCTGGGGGTTATAAGGAGGCCTCCCAGCTCAGACCTGGGACGGTGAGTTCTACAGCTGGTCTGGAGCGGGGAGCAGGTGGTGAGGCCCTTGCCTGTGGGAGAGCCGTGCCAGCTGTGGGCCAGATGGTGGCCAGGCCTGAGGACGCTGCCTGCCATGTCGCTGCCTGTGGACTCTGCCAGACCACAGGTCATCATTTTTGGACCATGGTGTGCAGTAACCTGGGGTTCCTCAGTGCCTCAGTGGTAAAGAATCAGCCTGCAACACAGGAGATGCAGGAGACATGGGTTTGATCCCTGGGTTGGGACGATCCCCTGAGGGGGGAAATGGCAATCCACTCCAGTATTCTTGCCTGGAGAATCCCATGGACAGAGGAGCCTGGTGGGCTACAGCCCACAGGGTCACACAGCCCAACACAACTGAGTGAGTGAGCACTCGAGCAGTAACCTTCCTGGGTCCTTTCTGTCCTCAGTTGCCCGTGTCTCATTCCAGGTATCACAGCCAGGCCAAGGACCTTGGAGAGATCTGTGGCCTTGCTTTGCCTTCCTGCCCCATCCCACCTGCCCTATCTTCTGTTGGCTCCACCTGCAAAGTACATCTTGGCTAGGATTCTCTTCCTCCTTGGCCACCAGCCTGGGATAAGCACCGTTTCTGGCCAGGAAATCTTGCTTCCTAAATAATGTCTCTAATCTAAGATATTGCCTCAACTGCAAGTGTTGGTTATACTCCCTCTGCTCACAAGTGCCCCCATCCCGCCCTCATTTCACACAGGGGAAATGCCTCCACTGTGGTCCTTAGGACTCTCCATGACCTAGAGCACCCCTCATTGCTGCCCACCCCATCTTCTCCTCCCCTCTCCCTCACCTTTTCCCAACATGCAATACTTCAGGATTGCTACCTCAGGGGCTTTGCACCGACTGTCCTGTGCTACGTGATCTTGAAGTACCTGGTGTGTCCACAGATCGTGTGTCTGCAGGGTGCTATGCGTGAGTGCACAGCCAGGGGCCCAGCAAACCTCTTCTTGCTTATCTTCAACTGTGGGTCTGACATATGGGTCAAATCTGGGTGTTTATGAAGTGTGCGTGCATCTGGATGCCATTGACTGCAGCTGTATGTGTGTCGGGCGTGTGAGCTGTAGGTCTCTGCTGAGTGGGGTTTGATGCCTGCATGTGGTTGATCTGGAACAAAGGCTCAAGTGGCAGGCAGACCACGGAGGGTGAGGGGGCGTGTACAGAGCTAGCAGGAACGTGAGCTGCTCAGGCCCCCACACATTCAGTATTTATTTGAGTGCTTATTGCGTGCTGTAGGGGTCAGCAGGGCCCTTCAGCACCTGGTATCTATCAACGTTCACAGTGTCAACTCCTGAACACGTCATACACAAATGACTGAGTACCCACTGTGTACGGATCCTCTGCTAGAGATGGATCGGTTGCGTCTGGTTCTACCTCTGGGCCCTCCAACCCTGTGTCCACTCTCTTTCCCCAGCACTGACTGCAGGAAGGCTCTGAACCCCATTTGGATTCCTGGACCCTGCCTAAACTATGGACAGAGGTTCACAACATTGCACAGGAGGCAGTGACCAAAAGCATCCCAAAGAAAAACAAATGCAAAAAGGCCAAGTGGTTGTCTGAGGAGGTCTTACAAATAGCTGAGAAAAGAAGAGACATGAAAGGCAAGAGATAAAGGGAAAGATATACTCAACTGGATGGAGAATTCCAGAGAATAGCAAGGAGAGATAAGAAGACCTTCTTAAGATAACAATACAAAAAAAAAAAAAAAAAAAAAAA
>SJYC01005125.1:0-15187 GCA_006408675.1 Madoqua kirkii | reverse complement strand
ATATGGAAATCATAGTTTTCCCTGCAGCAGGAGAACTGGGGCATTAAAACTTTCTGCTGCTCCTTTAGTCAGGCATTGAATCTGGTGCTTTCCAAGCAAGGGCATGTAATGAGGTCACAGAGTCATGTGGATGTGCTGTGGTGCTTCCCATCATCTCCTGATCATGGCACCTTTAGTGAAAGAAGGCCAGAGGTGCCCCAAAGGGGTGCTCCAATGCCCATAGAATCCTCACTGCTTCTAGACTCTTCTAGACCCTAAGGCATTTTTGCCGACTATAGGCCTCTCTTCCCTTATCTATGACTGATCTGAAGGTCACTGACCCCTCTTTGAAGACCCTCTGGCCCCAGAAACTCCCTCCTCAGCCCATACCTACCAGAGATCTAGGGTGAGCTCCCATGTGGTAGTATCAACTCTATGTGTAATGCTAGTTTCCAGTTTGGGCAAGAGCCAACTATAACATCTGACCTCTTGCTGATGACATTATCATTTAGGGGCACAGAATGAAAATAGGACTGAGGTTGATCATCTATAGTAGCCAAGCCTCAAATTCCCTCTGGCTGGAGCAGTCACCTCTAATCCTTGATCTGTGACCTTCTTCCTGACTTGGTCAGTGGCTTTGTCTGTGCAGGCCTTAGCTTGATTCTGACCACTTGTCTCCAGTTCATTGGTGTGGCAGCCTTTTTTCTACTAGTGGAGACTTTCTGCCTGCACTCCAATGTACCATTCTGGGCTTGGGCAAGAAATGCTCCCCTACTGAGGTTACCTGAGTGGAAGCATTCAGTTCATTTCAGTTCAGTTCTGTTGCTAAGTCATGTCCAACTTTTTGTGACCCTGTGGACTGCAGCACGCCAGGCTTGCCCATCCTTCACCAACTCTCAGAGTTGATTGAACTCATGTCCATTCAGTCGGTGATGCCATTCAACCATCTCATCCTCTGTTGCTCCTTCTCCTCCTGCCCCCAATCTTTCCCAGCATCAGGATCTTTTCCAGTGAGTCAGCTCTTCTCATCAAGTGGCCAAAGTATTGGAGCTGCAGCTTCAGCACTGGAAGCATTATAAACAGTTTTTATTTTCTCTTAATAAAAACCATTTTATTTTATTTTTTAACAATTTATATAGTCTTACACTCTCTCCTCATTGCCTTTTATTTTTGTCTTTAGTTACAGAAGGAATATATAAACACAGTTTTGTTACTAAAAAGAAATCTAATAACTTAGAGGTTTTTAAAGTAGAAGGCAATCATTCCACTTCTCTCAATCCCCATTTATTTTTTTCCTCTCCAGAACTTGCTATCAGTTTGGTGAGTATTATTCCAGAACTTATCTATGCTTTTACCTAAAAATATTCACATACATTAGTAATAAACTCAGGGGAAAAAATGAATGTTAACAAATGGTCACTTCTTGACAGCCGTGTGGCTCCCCATCTTGGTTAGTCTCCACTGTAATCTGTCTATCCTGAGATTCCTTCTCTTGGTTCAGGTTCCTACCCTGCTTTCTCGGGGTCTGATTGCCCTTCTCTGGATCCATTCTCCCAGCCACCTTCACCTCCTTCAGAGCCATTGCGTCTCTCAACCTCACCCCTCTGCTGTGCATATCAGCATGTTTGATGAATCGTTCCCTGTTCATGGGCACCAGGTTCCTTTCTAAAGAGCAGGCCAGGAGTCAGATATTAGACAATAACAGGCAGGGAGGTGGCCACCATCCTTCTCTGGGAATTATGCCTTATAACATACTTTGCATTTCATCACATACTCCCTATAGGGTGATAGCTCAATCATAACAAGTTTTAGGGGAGGTGAAAAACATTTTTACCACAACCTTCCACAGTTTACAAATAATAAGATACTATGGTCAATTTTTCAGCCCCAAGGGAGATGCTGTCCCCTAGGACACATAGCTGAACACCTGATTTGTGGAAAAATCCAACTGAGAAGCAACAGCTAAAAATAGAATTTAGAGAAGCAATGAGTCATGGCCTAAATGAACAAATGTATTAAACGATATATTAAATAGAACAAACTTGCCGAAAGAACACTGAGGCTGCTTAAGCTAATCTTCCCTGTCTCAAAACTGCAGATGTTAGGGGGGCTCAGGAATATTGAGAATCAACAACAGTTTTGGGGTAACTTTATTATTTGCATCTTTTTTCTTTCTTCAAGACGTAATCTGAACTCTCCTCTCCTTAACCCCAACATATAATTATTTTAGTCTTAAGATTGGTTCAGACTGATTTTTTTCCTCCCTTAAATGACCATAAACCTCTCCTAGAAATAGATAAACAAACTAGCTCTGTGGGCTTAACAGGACAGTAACATTTATGCTAATCCCTGGTCAACCAGGTGCTTGCCCCCTGGGTGACCTTGAAGTAAAACCAGCTTCCCTACTCTTCCTGTTCTCCAGTTACTTCCCCTGACAGTAACACTAGCCTACTCTTCTGCCCTCCCTGGCTGCTGGGCAGGCTGACAAATGCAGAAAGGAAGCCCTTAGTGACATAGGCATGATTAGAAGAGACAGGTCATTTCAGACAGGAAGCTCTAAATCCTGAGTCTGGCTCCATCCTCGTCGCAGAACCCAATCACTCCAAGTTGGGTTTGAGGCTCTGTGCTTGCAGATGGGAAAGAAACAAAGATAAAAACAATTGGTCTGGCTGGGCAGACCAGACTAAACCACGTGAAACATCAGACAGTGGTACTAGAAAATAAATAATGCCATCACCAAGTGTCACAGGATGTGATTTTTGCACTTGGTGTTTAAAATATCTCCTCTGCAAGACTTCCCACCTCCCCAGGCTGTGTGCCTTCACAGGATAGCAGTTCTAAAGCAACCTCTGATTCTGGCCCACTAGTATTGCTTATTAGTTCATATATGCTTGTCTTCCCTATTGATCTGATAACGCCCTGTGGGAGAGAGCCACATTTGGATTATTTTGACTTTGGGGCTATTATGGAGAACGCTGTTATGAACATTTGCATGCAAGTCTTTGCATGGACACCTTTGCATTTCTCTTGGGTACATAGTCAGGAGTGGAATTGCTGGTCATATAGTAACTCTATGTTTAACATTTTGAGGAACTGTTAGACAATTTTTCAAAGTGGCTGCTCCATTTTACACTTCCTGTATCTGAGTATAAGAGTTCTGATTTCTCCATATCGTTGTGAACAATTACTATTATCTGACTCTTTGATTTTACCATCCTAGTGGGTGTAAAGAAGTATCTCACTCTGGTTTTGATTTATATCTTTCTGGTGGTTGATGATGTTGAGCATCCTTTCATTACAGCTATTTACATATTTTCTTTGGAGAAAAGTCTGTTCAAATCCTTTGCCCATTTTTAATTGGCTTGTATATCGTTTTAGTGTTGAGTTGTAAGTGTTCTTCATACATTCTATATACAAGTCCCCTGTCAGATATATGATTTGCAAGTATTTTCTGCATTCTGTGAGTTGTCTTTTCACTTCTTGATCATGCCCTTTGAAATGCAAACATTTTTAATTTTGATGACACCCAATTAATCTGTTTTCTTTCATCATCTATACTTTTGATGTCAGATTGTACTACTCCATTTCCAAATTTAAGGTCATAAAGATGTACACTTATATTTTCTCCTGAGAGGTTCATCCTTTTCACTCTCATGTTTAGATTTTTGATCCATTTTAATTTTTTGTATATGGCTGTAATGCTCTTTAACATGGCTGTTAACTATTTATTACATAATTGAAAGAAAGCTCATTTAGAACTGCATGCGAGTAAGGTTCAACTGTTTTGCCCACTCTTGCGTCACAAGTACCTGGCACATAGTAGGCCCTCAACAAATACTTGTTGAATGATTAATCAACAATACACTTGAGTTTTATCATTGATTAATCATTCAACAAGTATTTGTTGAGGGCCTACTATGTGCCGGGTACTTGCGAGTGGGCAAAACAGTTGAACCTTGCTTGCATGCAGTTCTAAATGTAATGGGAGAGACAGATAGTAGCATTTCCCGCAAACAGCAGTAAGGGCTCCAAAAGGAAAGTACAAGGTAGTTTAAAAGAGTTCAGCCTAGGGACCTGATCTGACCTGGAAGGCCAGGGGAGGCAGTGATCTCAAGTCTAGGGTGAAGCCTGGAAGGAATGCTCCTATCAGAAGAAACAGCACTGGAAGGGGTGGGAGGAGTCAAGATTAGAGAGACAGGCAGTGGACAGAGCAGCAAGACCCTTGATTCAACACTTCTTAGAGTAATATGCCCTTCCCTATGCTGCATTCTTTCAAAGGGTTTTCATTCTAACCCTGGGAGACAGGGTCATTACGCATTTCTTAAATGAGGGAACCATAGCTCAGAGAGGTCAGGTGACTAGTAAGTCAACCCAGCGAGCAAGCGGCAGAGCCAGGACAGGAACCCAGCCCAAGTCTGCACCCTGCTCTCATCGCCTCTGCTGAGGACTGGAGTCATCCTAGTTCAGCCCTGATTCAGGCACCCTCCGAGGCTTGGTTTTAGGAAAGAGCGGCCTTCACTGAGATGTCTTAGCAAAGAATCTTGAAAGAATTAGTCTGGGAGGAAGAGGCTAGGGCACACGTGTATAGGGCCAGAGTCTCCTGGCCAATGAAGGTGGGGAAATGTCAGCTGCTCTACAGGTCCTTAGGGAAAAGCCTAGTCACTCTCAGGGTCAGTCACCCGAGTGGAATGTCACTCACACATAGAAGACATGCTCTAAGACCCCTCTTAGAACCCCTCTGGGGTTTCATGGCCCCAGCTTGGAGATCACAGAGTTTCTCTAGAGGGATTAGGTCTGACTTCCTTCTCTGCTCACTCCAAGGACTTTACAACTGGACTACAACACTGAACCACCCTATGATGGCTCTTGCCTTGACCAAGGTGGCTGATTCTCCTGGTTAAAGAGAACCAATCAACTGTTTATACTCTCATCTCACCTCCACCTCTAAAAGGGCAGGACTGCTGGTGTGGGTACATGAGCCTGAACTCTGTAGGAGCCCAGGGAAGACTGATACAGTAGGAAACTCTAGACTCAGATGAAATTTCCCACCTGACAACCTAGAAGCAGGTAGGCTGGTGTGGCCATATAGCCACAGTGGCAGCCAAATGCCCTCCTTCTCTGTAAGTTGCAGGCTTTTAGCTTTCGGATTCTGTCCAGCTGGAAGCTCAGGCAGGAATGATAAAGCAGAGCTACGGCAAAGCTTTATGAAAAGCAATCAGTTAAAAGCAGACAAAGAAAGTTGCTTGTCTCAGAATACAGAGCTTCCTGAGATTTCTGTGCATCTGTCCCCTTCCCTGAACCAGCTTTTCTCTGCTTATCTGTGAAAATTAGACGAGGGACCAACTGGCCTCAGTGATGAGCTTTTGCTCTTTTGAGTGTGTGGCTGAGCCCAAGGATGCTTGCTCATGTAACTGAGCCTCACCACCTCCTTCCTCTATTCCAGCTTTTCTTCTCATTTGATGTTTTTATTCTAGCCTGCATTCTGGGAGCCAATGTCACAATCTCAAAATGCTAACAAGGGTCAGGTAAATTCCACAAATGATTGAAATGAACTAGGAGATAGACAAGAAGAAGCAGTGTAAAAAAAAAAAAGTCTCCAGAGAAACTGAAGAATTTCCTTTCTAGAAGGGGCAGCATTCACTCAATTATTTTGAGTGTGTGGCTGAGCCCAAGGATGCTTGCTCATGTAACTGAGCCTCACCACCTCCTTCCTCTATTCCAGCTTTTCTTCTCATTTGATGTTTTTATTCTAGCCTGCATTCTGGGAGCCAATGTCACAATCTCAAAATGCTAACAAGGGTCAGGTAAATTCCACAAATGATTGAAATGAACTAGGAGATAGACAAGAAGAAGCAGTGTAAAAAAAAAAAGTTTCCAGAGAAACTGAAGAATTCCCTTTCTAGAAGGGACAGCATTCACTCAATTTTATTGCCATGCAAAAATCTGGGCCATTGTTGGCAGATCTTATCTTTTTTTTTTTTTTTCCAAGAAAATCTAAATTCCTGAATTTTAAGGGACATGTCCATTTTGTAAAGTAACGTGGGGACCAGACACATAGAAGAGCAAATTCCGGTTCATAAGCTACCAGCTTACAACCTCTGCAAAACAGCATGGGCCTTGAAGGCACAAACTCAGGATCCAACGAAGTAAATTTGCATTCTATGCTAACTGTATACCTGGAGTGAGTCAGTTAATCTTTTATCATCATCATCAATTTTAAATTCCCTCACTGAGATGTTTTGAGAATTAAATGTGCTGAGCATAATATCTGGGTTTCCCTGGTAACTCAGCTGGTAAAGAATCCACCTGCAATGCAGACCTGGGTTCAGTCCCTGGGTTGGGAAGATTCCCTGGAGGAGGGCATGGCAACCCACTGCAGTATTCTTGGACAGAGGATCCTGACAGTCCCTGGGGTTGCAAAGAGTCGGACATGACTGAGCGACTAAGCACAGCACAACAGAGTATCTAACCTATAGTAAGCTCTCAGTAAAGACTGTTTCTATTCTGCCTTGATTTCCTTTGCAAAGATAGTCCTGCATCCGTGAAGAGCAGCTTTGCAAAGACTCCTAGTGCTGAAAACTGCCCAGCTACAGGCCCTGCTGGGAGTGGCAGAGCGAGCAGCAAGCTCAGTGGAGCAGACACTCGCTTTCCTGCAGCTCATCCAAGGCCAGACATCCAGCCCCTCCCCCACCAGGCATGCCCAGAAACTCTATAGAGTCTGCCTTAATTACCAGCAATTAAGCCAGCTTCAACCTGCAATGCAGGATCAGGCCCAGGACCCCTGCCTCCTGAGGCTCTTATAGGAATATGGCTCAGCCCTTCTGGAGCCACCTCCTTCCACAACCATTTATTAAGTCCCTGGGCCCCTCCCCCAACCCCATGCAAACCTCCCTGCTGTCAGAAACAGCCTGAGCCACAGAAATCTGAAGACTTGGACAGGGGTCCACGGTTAGCTGCATTCTACATCGCCACATCCAGACAGTTCTCAAGGGCAAACCAGAGCTCACAAGATCCTTTTTGGATTGCATAATGAAAGATGGCTGGAGAAGGGAATGGCTAAAGGAATATGGCTCAGCCCTTCTGGAGCCACCTCCTTCCACAACCATTTATTAAGTCCCTGGGCCCCTCCCCCAACCCCATGCAAACCTCCCTGCTGTCAGAAACAGCCTGAGCCACAGAAATCTGAAGACTTGGACAGGGGTCCATGGTTAGCTGCATTCTACATCGCCACATCCAGACAGTTCTCAAGGGCAAACCAGAGCTCACAAGATCCTTTTTGGATTGCATAATGAAAGATGGCTGGAGAAGAGAATGGCTACCCACTCCAATATTCTTGCCTGAAGAATTCTATGGACAGAGGAACCTGGTGGGTTACAGTCCATGGGGTTGCAAAAAAGCCATTCACAACTGAAAGGACTAACACACACATACACAATGAAAGATGGAGGCCCCTGTCCTTGCCAGAACATTTTCTTCATTTGCTAATTTTCTTACAACCAGTAAGAACTCATACATTCACTGGAGTGGAAAAGGAAATTGAAAAGAAAAATAAAAGATCTTCTGGTATGGCAGGAAGGCAGGGTAGCGAAGGTAACCACATTTCTGTAGAGGAAGATCTTTTCCACAGAAATTGAGTGAGTCAATTTGAGGAGTAAGAGATGGAGGGAAACACTAGCCATTTAGACCATTCTTCAGACACACCCTCCCTGTCTCAACTGAAACGTGTGCAGACTTTAAATAGCATATTGGTGAGAACCTCGGGACTCAGGCTTAGAGACTTGCACACAGGCAGGTAGAGGGTGTTTGAATAAGGCTTCCCTCCCCTGCCCCTTGGAGCCCTGCGCAGGCTGAAACAGCAAGCAAAGGCCTCTTTACTGGCTTTTGTTGGCAGTGTGGTTCTCCGAGCTGCTCTTCCTGGCCCCTGGGGAGACTAGGCATGGGACTCACACCTGCTCTTGGCTCTGGGGCACTGAGGCAGATGAAGCTGGTGCTCAGGGCAGCTGAGCCACCTCCATCTGTGACCCAAGGTTACAATGAACCTCTGGGAGGGTGAAGTGGGAACTTCTATGCTCTCTGATGCCACAGATGGCTTAGTTCTATTTACAGATCAGGAGTCAATGGCATTTTGCAATTCACTAGTTCAGTTGTTATTAATATCAGCCCAGTTAGAAACACACACACTTAATTAGTATTTAACAAAAATTTAAAGTGAAGATTTAACATAGCTTCTTCAGGGATATATATAAATCTTATCTCTCAAACACCTCTGTATTTACTTAGATAATTTAGATAAGGAAACTCCCACCAGCTTAATCAGCATGATTATCCATCTCAGCAGATCTAGGCCTATCTCTTCTTTTGTACAAGTTAATAAATCTTGGCACGAGTTCTTATTTCACTGCAAGTCTGCACCACTGGTTACTGGGTGCTTTTCCCTCTGTTCTTTCCCCTGTCCTTCAACCTCATTAACTGTATTCAAATGGCAGATCTACAGCCTCACTGAGCACAAAATCAACCACACAAGGGCAAAAATAACATATAAAGGTACAGCAAGCTCTTTCAATCTCTCAGAAATCAATTCAGACCAATTAAAAGCTTGGAAAATAAGTAAATAAGTAGTGGTCAGTTGCAGAAGCCCAGAAAGTTTGGGGTGATACCAACCAGCAGCTCCTTTACACTTGCAGGTATAAAGTCCAGATTGGGGGTGCCAGGTATAAACACATTGCACAGGAAAATTCATGCATAAATGCACATTTCTGAGGATACTTTTTCATGGAGATGTCACGTGATAAGAAAGAATTAAGCTGGTAGAAAACTCCATCGGAAGTGTTAAGAACAATCCCACAGAACTAACCCTGTCTTGTTCTATCCCATGCTAGCTTACAGTGGGCCGTGGATCTCTACTGCTAGCATCTATGAGTTTGCTCTCTATCTTTATTACCTCTGTAGATAGGTTAAGGTGTTGGACTAGATATTTCCTAAAATTCTTTCTTGCTGTTATATCCCGAATTCTAAGACACTTTCTTTTTATTTGTTCTCAAACCTCTCCAGACCACCCCATTTATACCTCATGTGACTGCACAAGCCCAGTAACCTCACCTCTAAGGAGGCTGAGACATCCTCTGTCCATGGGATTTTCCAGGCAATAGTACTGGAGTGGACTGCCATTTCCTTCTCCAGGGGATCATCCCAACCCAAGGATCAAACCCGGGTCTCCTGCATTGTAGACAGATGCTTTCCCATATGAGCCACCAGGGGAGTCCTATTTGAGAGAATATCATACCTTAACTTTGGGGTTTCAGCACCACGGAGAGCAACATGCTCTAAACTAACCCCACCCATTACCTTCAAACCCTTTGAGGTAAATGTCTATGTCAAGTAAGTGTGTAAATATATATATGTACATACATACATACAGATATACACATATATACATATAGAATTATATTAAGCCCCCTCAATAAGCATTAATATGTTGTATATAATACTAGGTATTACGTATACTATATTATATCCAAATAAATTATATAATTTAATGTAATTTAATATTTATATTGAATTAATCTAAGAAAAAACATCAACAGAAATGAAACCATTTTAGTAGATATATCCAACCCTGTTTGCTCCCTTAGCCTCAGCTCAGTTGTCACATTAGAATAGACATTTTCCTGTGTAACCAAGCCCCTGTGCCATTGTAGAATATTAGAGGTCAGTGGATGCAAGCTCCTCCCAGCAGAGGAAGCTCTTCCACAGTATCTCTGATGAGTGGCTATCAGTTTTCTTACTGACTATATCCAGGCCCAGAAAGCTTGGTACTTCATTAGAGATTTTTAAATCTCTATATTAGAAAGGTCTGTCTTTATTAAGCTGAAAGCTGCCTGCTAATCACAATTTTACCACATTCATATCCAGAATACGACCACTTCTTATCCCTCCAGCAACAGCCCTCTTATCCTAGTCACCACCATGCTTCATCTGGGTTACTCCAATAGCCTCTTAATTGGTCTTTCTGTAACTGCCTTGACACCTATCGGCCCCTAACAGTCTATCTTCACAAAGCACCCCTTTTAAAAGGAGTAGAAGCTTTAAAAATCTGTTATATTTATGTCAATTTACTGCTTTATAGCCTCCAGTGGCTCACCATTTTTCTCAAAGGAAAAGTCAAGTTCTTTATAATCATCTGAAAGGTCTTTCCTGATTTGCCTCTCACCCCCTCATCCATCTCTGACCTCATTCCCCGACTCTCTTCTTCACTCTGCTCCAGCCACACTATCCTTTTTTGCTGCCCTTTGAACTCCAAGCACATTCTTGCATCAGGTGCTTTGTATTTGCTGGTTTCTGTGACAAGAATGCTTGCCCCTCAGATATCTCCGTGATTTATTTTTACATGTCTTTCTAGTCTTTTCCTAAATGCCACCTTATTGGAATTCTTCCCTGACCTCCTATTTAAAGCCCCACACCCTGCCTATCACTGTCTCACTCTTAGCCAGGAATTGGTAAATGCTGGTAAATGTTTAACCACCCCTGGGTGGGGGGAGTCTCTGATTTGTAACATTTGCTCATGTACTCCACCACAGTCAACTTCATGCTACCAATTGTGAAGTCACTGAAGGCAGAGTTGGGAAAGGCTAACGATGAGCTCTCACCATCTGGTGCAAACCGGCTCAGCACACTACTGCAGGTGAAGGAGGGGAGGCGATGCCACAGAATCCTAGGGCTGAGTGCCCTGGCAGCTTTGGGGTTGATTCAGGAGACCCCCAAAGGAAGGGGAAACTTCTGGGCAAGGAATTTTGCTATAGAAACCGGGAGGTTTCAGCTCTCTTTCTCTCTTTCACCTGCTTCTGGGACACCTGAGCCTGCAAGTTCTGTCCACTCCATGCACATCATTATGTTGAAAGGCAAACCCTTGAGTATCTTTCCAAACCAGCATTTGATTCTTTTTCTGTTTCTGTTCAGGCTTGGTCTTTGACCTCTTGTTCTTCTTTTCCCTAACATGTGTTCCCAATAGCACTGACCCTCCAGGCTGACAGGACCATCATGTCCTGAGACCATCACGTACCTTCAAAGCCCATGAGGACATGGGAATACTCATAGACAGCTGAAGTGAGGAGCACCTCATTTCTCCTTTCTCTGATCTGATCACACCTCATATTCCTGCTTTTGAGGGATCTGGGAGCCATTGAATTCATGCCATCCTCATGCAGGACCAATGGACTGTTCTGCATTTCCAAGACCATCTAACAGGGTTGCCAAGGCCCCCAGCATAATTGTTCTCATCCATCCCTTCTATAGCTCATTGATTTCTTAATCTTTTGAGATTATGGGTTCTCACTCCAGAAAAACATGCTTATGTACCTTCCCATAACATTTTGCATATAACTTAAAGGGTAGATCGCCCATGAAACCAACTCTTGACTCCCTAGATATTCATGCCCTCAAGGTTAGCAGTCCTGGACCAGGTCATCTAAAAGTCTTCTGCCATGATTACTTAACAGCATGATTACTTTAATTCTCTATGCTCCCCATCCAAACTTAGTCAGCTCCTGTCTTTCTTTCTGAGAAAAAAAGAGTTAAATACTTCTTACTTAATTGGCTCTCTCTAGCCAAATAATGGCTTGTGATTATCAAATTAATAAAGCATCTTTGTTACTCATAATGTGCTCACAAATAAATGGATACGATCTTATAAATTGTGTTTCACTGAAGGTATGACTAATAAGTTAATGAATTAAAATGTTTCCATTTTCACAAAAACTGAAAATGAATTATAATGTTATTACAACTTTTCTTCCATCATTCAGAATGCTTACTTGCAATATTTACTGCAAATAAAAAATGGCCCGAAATAAGATACTGTTTCATTTTTGAAAAGAGAAATGAGCTGTTGCAATTGTTTTTAAGCACTCATTTTGGGTTTATTTTTCATATTGTGATATTTATAATGTATATAAATATATTACAAAATTCAGCAATTTTGTTAGATTATTTTTACCTATCTTGACTAGCTCCTTCACAGCTTTCACATAGAGACTTCATTATTAACTTCTGCTACTCAAAGACAATCCAGGATTTATTTTAAAAAAACAACAAAAACAATAGCAACCATACAAATAGTCATAGAGAGGCCCAGTGACAAGCAACTACTGGTTATTGACTTCTCAGTTATGGGAAATTGAAAGGTAAAAATAAATGATGTCCTCTGCTCCCTATCCTTACCCGCCCAATTTCCACAGGCTAGCAGGAAATAATGACGACAAAGAAAGGGCCATGGGACACATGGGCTTTTTTACTGGCAAATATTTATTGAGCATATCTATTTGCCAGGTGAAAATAAATTGGGATACGAAAGCAAAGAAGAGAAACGTAAACACAGGCCCTAAGCTCATGGAGCTCACATCAGACAGATGAATAAGTAAACATAGCTAAGACACAGCAAGTGGGGAAACCGTTAAGTCTTGTAAAACACCCTCCTTTACCTCTCCCCTATACACAGCTCCTAACCCCTCTGTATATTGATTTCTTTAGAGAGTTGAGAGACTGTGCTACATTCCAGAGTAGGCAGGTTTCAGCATTAGCATGGGTGATGGTCTTGTATTCTCCCTCTCAATATGTCAAAGGGCTAATAAGTACACCAACTCCTAACATGGTATTATCGGAGAAGGCACCCCACTCTAGTACTCTTGCCTGGAAAATCCCATGGATGGAGGAGCCTGGAAGGCTGCAGTCCATGGGGTCGCTGAGGGTTGAACACGACTGAGCGACTTCACTTTCACTTTTCACTTTCGTGCATTGGAGAAGGAAATGGCAACCCACTCCAGTGTTCTTGCCTGGAGAATCCCAGGGACAGGGGAGCCTGGTGGGCTGCCGTCTATGGGGCTGCACAGAGTTGGACACGACTGAAGTGACTTAGCAGCAGCAGCAACATAGTATTATATTCTTATCTTACAAACAAGTTATATGAAACACATTATTTTATGATTGGCCAAAGGAGGCAAAGGGGGCAAAGGAAAGAAGTTCTCACTCCTTGCTTATCTAAGGAATTAGAAATATATTTGGTCTTTCTTCTCACCCTGATCAAGACAGCCAGTCTCTATGTATGACAGGGCTTGGTTTTGGAGCAGTAACAATGCTCAGTTGAATGGGCAAAGAAATGCTACATACGTTAGTCTGGGCTGCCAAGGAGCAGATGCCAAGATGGGAGTAGATGTGCAAGAGGTTTCCTGGAGGAGAGAGCCTGAAAGGCAAGGAGCACTCTGAGAGCACACTACAGTCTAACACCTAGAGAGAGGGGGGGGAAGGAAGGATGGTTGGGTAAGAAGGGTCTCAGACTTCTTGAAACTAGCAGTTTCAAGAAAGATTCAAGCCTATGGGAAGTCTTTGAGATAGGGTTATCCATAAAGGAGCTCTGCGTCTCACAGAATGAGCCCACCTTGGTGTCTTTGCTATGGTGGCTATGAGCAGCTGGGGGACAGCATGGTCCAGAGGGCCAACAGCTGGAAATAGCAGTCTCCCACAGCAAGAGACCTGAGTGGTACATTTTCATGGCCACTGCAATATGTCACCCTGTTGATCTCGAGGCAGACTCCTGCCTGCTTCAAGCTTCCATTTCCATTGCTGCAAGCTTGGTTCTGATCTGTAAGTTGATTCTGGGAAGCAGTCTCCACTGGACATTTCAGCAGCAGCCCTGGGTCACATGTGACGCCAAGAAGCACAAATTCCCTCTCTTCTCCATACTCAATTTAAGCATCAAGAGCATTTTTATTCTTTGTTTCTAACCACATTTCCTGATACTCTGAGTGGAATGGGAATGCTGACTGCAACGAATGGCCACCCTGGTCCCTTCCAATCACTAATTTAAAGTCCTGTGGGTGAAAAAGTTATCTGGTGACTGCAAAAGCCAAAGAACCACATTCAGCCAAGCGGCGTCAATTCCCAGAATCCACCCTCCCCTTGCCTTGTGTTTGGTAAAGAATTTATTTTAAAAACACTTTCCCCAGAAGAATGAATACAGCCTTTATTTGACACTACCTCGACCGCATTAGAGATGCTGGAGCCTGGAATCTAAAAAGCTCAGGCTACCCTTTGTTCCTAAGAACTGCCTACTCCCAGTTAGTTGCAAAGCAACTTTATTTGTATCTGGTTTTAACTTTGCTTAGATTGCCTTAATGAAAGAGTGCTGTTCTGCATTAGCCCTGGTTGTGGTTAGACATGTTATCAGGTTGGTCAAAAGTTCATTTGGATTTTTCCGTAACATCTTATGGAAAACCCAAATGAATTTTTTGACCATCCCAATGCATACATCTGGATCTTCTAAGCACGATAGTAGCAAGGAAGACTCAGACTGGAGAAGTCTGAGATCAGCTCCACACAGTAGCATGGACTTTCACATTGACCATGGGTGTTTTTCTAGAAAATAATCATTATTAAAGGACAGATATGGAAGCACATACAGAAGCAATTATTCATCATTCAGAGTCCAGTGAGTTCAGTTTATCAGGGCTCATTTTATCAGTCTGTCTGTGAGCTGAGAATTATTTTATTTCTAGTATTGTGATCAAAACAGACATGCTATTACCTGGGTTCTTACTGTCTAATAAGGAAGAGGGACAATATTACAAATAAGCATTCCAAGTTAGCCTCAATGCCTTTGCCAGACTGCTAGCCTAGGCAAACACTCTATGCATGGATTTAATAACGTATTTGACTAAGTGTCTCATGATAATTCTTGAAGGCGAAATGGAATAATGTGAGCTGGCTAATAGCACAGTCCCATTGTATGCTTAGGTCCAAAACATTTGCTGTTCAAGAGAAAAATGAGGACATGTGGGCCAAGAGAATATTTCTTGGAGGAGACCTGCAGAACGTCGGGGGGAAAAGCCAGCATGACTCAGCACTTCTCCATGATGCCCAAAGCTGCTGTGTCTGGAGCTTACAGCACAGGACATAGAGGGTTAACAGCAGATCACAGCCGCTGCAACCAAGGACACTGTGGTCCAGGAGGAGGGCTGGTGTCGCCTAGGAGATGCCAACTACTCCGGTAGGTGTGGTCTGATCCACTGCCATAGATGAAGTCACTGTCCAATCAGAAGGTCGTTATCAAAACACACCACAGCATATTTTTAAAACTGTATTTTCTTGACAGAACACCAACAGAGATCAAAGACATGCCTCAGAATGGATGAAACAGTAACAAAAAGGAGCTCGCAAA
>SJYC01005120.1:0-11934 GCA_006408675.1 Madoqua kirkii | reverse complement strand
AAAGTTTGATTAATTTGTAACAAACAAAGCATTTATGATGAAGGATAGTCCCATCTTGCTGTAATGTGTTGCCCAAGTATAATTTTCAAACTGTTAAAGATACGATTTTCATGCAAATATAAAATCAGTGCATATCAAAGATATTCCTGAGTATCACTGTCTTCCCCATTACCCCATGGCCAACTTGGGCCTTTCGTGGGTCACACTGGTTTGGAATATGTTGTCTTTCAACCCTGTTTTGGCCTGTCCATATATGTAACTTTCGCTAGTAGCTCCTCTCACTCTGCTGATTCCTCACAGAACAATTGCTACATTTGGAGTTATCTTTTCCACCTAGTGCAGGTCAATTGTAACTCAATCAAACAAAATTAATTTGCACTGCTGTAGACAGGAATTCTTTGCATTGATTAAAGGTGAGAATCATTTACAGTGTTATCAGTTTTCTACCAGTTAATATCACACCACAGAACTATCAAACAGCCTAGACAATAGTCACACACTCCCACAGAATCAGATAGTCTCCGAGGGTCAATTTGATAACACCCAACTCTTCATGAAAAGGATACTCAGTAATCTCTTTGGTAAATTGTCCCAAGTACTATTGATTTACTGTGCTGCCACCTGTGGTTAAATATGACTCAGTATCGCCCCTCACTTTTGTCACCAGTCTTGGTTTATTTGTTTCTGTCTCATTATAGTGGCCCACCCTCAGTACTGGAATAGATCCAGAACTCTCCACCCTCAAAATGTTGGCCCAGCCTCATACTGCATCCAGAGAGTGTACCCCTCTTTGCCTCAATCAGAGAACTACAGTATCCTGGACTGTAATTAAACTCTTCCCAGGATTATAAACACTAGGAAAATCCTATTCTCACAAACTGTGGTATGGCTTTCCCTGTGGACCTGAGAAGGCAGTCACCTTAGCACAGGATGCTGCTGTGGCATCAGTAGGGCAGCGCGGCAGTGTGCACGGGCATGTACATAGCTGTAGCAATGTAACGCATTAGCGGTAGAAAACTCTGTTCTACACTGCCATTGGGAAGTGGCAAAGAAAGTCAATGTTGATGTTTTGGATGACAGGAGAGCAGAGCTAACCTCCCCTTAAATAGGAATTCTACATTGAAATACTATAGATGAAAAGGGGTGATTTGTTTTCATGATCATGGTCTAGTGAGGGTTACAATAAATGGACTATACATTAACAGGGGGAAAAAAAAAAAAAACCAATAGTTGTCCCAAAGAAGGGAATAGAGTGAATGATTTCCTAAACTAAGTAATAGATTTAAAAAGAGTAAAAATTGGTTTGTATATTTAAGTGAGTAATAGTATTAATATCCAAACTGACATTACCACTTACTTGCTAGGTGACACTGGGTAAATTATATAATCTTTCTGAGCTTCAGTTACTTCATCTTTGAAATAAGCATTTACTCATAGGATTAGATGATGCCCTTGAAATAGATAGGATGGATTATAGAATATTGCAAACAAATACTGTTTGTTACCACTGCTACTACTTTTTCTCATCTTCCTCTTCCTATTACTATATCAAATATTTTATATTCTCAAAGTGTTTACTATTAGATGCACTTATTGAAATAATGGAACTAGGTGCAAAAGGGAATCCAATTAAGGCAAGCCAAGCAATCTAAAAGAATATTTGTCTTATCAGAAATAAGATGTTAGAGCTCTTTAAAAGTGCTAAGACTTAATTATACCATAAACAAACAATTTAAATGACAAAATTTCTTAACCTGAAATTGAGATTGCAATAATGGAGCTGTCAAATTTAAACTTTTGAGATACTAGCACTAGTACATAAAACCCAGTATTATTAAGGAGTCTGTTGAAAACCATTCTTGATAGTCCTCTACCATAAATAACTAAAAAAGAAGCATTTGTCCTTCCTGAGTCATGCTAAATACTTGATAGTTGTTAAATGAGTTATCTAAACTCCTAGAATACCATGGAAGCAATTATTACAAAAGAAAGAAAAGGATCATTTCATTTGCTTTTGACTTAAAAAAAATCTTTAATCTTGTTCCAAGTACAGTCATTAAGAGCAAGAAAATGTATCAAGGGAGAAAATAGATGCAAAAACATATTAAAGTAATTAAACCATTTGATGGCTTCAATTAATAATTATGCAGTATATGGGAGTATCCATCATCTGGTTTCTAACCCATTAGTAATGACCTGGTTTTGATACTCCCTTTTGCCCTTCTGTTTCCTTTACTTTTTCTCACAGGGGTTTATGCTTATAGCACTGGCAAGGTACCTTCTTTTCACAGTTTTTACACCAGCTAAGTGGAAAATATTTCTGAACTTGAATACTGATACCTACTATGTTCTAACATTCAGTACAAAGCCACGGTATTTAATTTTTTGACGATATCCTATTTGCTGAACTTTAAAAACTTTTCCAAACTCCCTCAACTGCTTCTGACTTGAACATGTAAATTCATCATTGATTCTGTTTCCTTTACTTTTTCTCACAGGGGTTTATGCTTATAGCACTGGCAAGGTACCTTCTTTTCACAGTTTTTACACCAGCTAAGTGGAAAATATTTCTGAACTTGAATACTGATACCTACTATGTTCTAACATTCAGTACAAAGCCACGGTATTTAATTTTTTGACGATATCCTATTTGCTGAACTTTAAAAACTTTTCCAAACTCCCTCAACTGCTTCTGACTTGAACATGTAAATTCATCATTGATTCCCTCATACTAGATTCAGTATTTAACTATTACTTGAGTCATTAAATAGGGAAAAAATAAGAATTAATACAAAAATGTGATTTGATTTTTTAAATCGAAGTAACTTTTAAGATTCATTTGAATTTCAGTTTTGCTGGCTACACTGTCATTTGAAGTGATCTAGACATGTGGTTTCTTTAACCAATTTCT
Source organism: Madoqua kirkii (assembly GCA_006408675.1). Classification (NCBI taxonomy): domain Eukaryota; kingdom Metazoa; phylum Chordata; class Mammalia; order Artiodactyla; family Bovidae; genus Madoqua; species Madoqua kirkii. Next base: position 9,023 of record SJYC01005120.1, on the reverse strand, counting down.
TAATGATAAGAAATATTAAGTGAGGTCACAAAAAAGTTCTAACCACTTAAGGGCCTGGAGAAGACTGATAATAATTGCTAATAGAATAGATTTTTGGAGAGCCTACTTAATGGAGGAGGGATCTAATATACATTATTTTTTCATTTAAAGTAATTCTCTAAATTATATAGTTATGATTATTTTAGAAATAAGCATTCCAATTCTATTGCTAAATCTAAATTCAGAATCTGTTTTAGTTTTATTCCACAAAACTATTCCCTATCATGTAGGCAGGAATAAAAAAGTGCAAATAGAACAAATAAATCATGTGTCAAAAGCCACAAAAAAAGAAGGAATATATGGGTACAACAAAAAATGAAATGGATAATGACTAGTATTACCTATTGAGAAGTAATGACTCAGAACTTTGAAAAAACGTAAACTTACCTGGAAGGCTACTTCTCTTATGGCAGAAAGTGAAGAAGAACTAAAGAGCCTCTTGATGAAAATGAAAGAAGAGAGTGAAAAAGTTGGCTTAAAGTAAGTGCAAATAGAACAAATAAATCATGTGTCAAAAGCCACAAAAAAAGAAGGAATATATGGGTACAACAAAAAATGAAATGGATAATGACTAGTATTACCTATTAAGAAGTAATGACTCAGAACTTTGAAAAAACGTAAACTTACCTGGAAGGCTACTTCCCTTATGGCAGAAAGTGAAGAAGAACTAAAGAGCCTCTTGATGAAAATGAAAGAAGAGAGTAAAAAAGTTGGCTTAAAGCTCAACATTCAGAAAACGATCATGACATGCAGTCCCATCACTTCATGGCAAATAGATGGGGAAACAGTGGAAACAGTGGCTGACTTTATTTTGGGGGGCTCCAAAATCACTGAAGATGGTGACTTCAGCCATGAAATTAAAAGATGCTTGCTCCCTGGAAGTAAAGTTTAGACCAACCTAGATAACATATTAAAAAGCAGAGACATTACTTTGCCAACAAAGGTCCATCTAGTCAAGGCTCTGGTTTTTCCAGTGGTCATGTATGGATGTGAGAATTGGACTATAAAGAAAGCTGAGCACTGAAGAATTGATGCTTTTGAATTATGTGTTGGAGAAGACTCTTGAGAGTCCCTTGAACAGCAAAGAGATCCAACCAGTCCATCCTAAAGGAAATCAATCCTGAATATTCATTAGAAGAACTGATATTGAAGTTGAACCTCCAATACTTTGCCCACCTGATGCAAAGAGCTGACTCATTTGAAAAGACTCTGATGCTAGGAAAGATTGAAGGTGAGAGGGGAAGGGGACAATAGAGGATGAGATGGTTGAATGGCATCACTGACTCAATGGACATGAGTTTGAGTAAATTCTGGGAGATGGTGATGGACAGGGAGACCTGGCGTACTGCAGTCCATGGAGTTGCAAAGAGTCACACACAGCTGAGCAACTGAACTGAACTGAACTGAAGTGAACTGAATCTGGAAGGCTGTGCTATGCTTTGTCACTCAGTCATGTCCAGCTTTTTGAGACCCTATGGACTGCAACCTGCCAGGCTCCTCTGTTCATGGAACTCTCCAGGCAAGAATACTGGACTGGTTTGCCATGCCCTCCTACAGGGGATCTTCCCAACCCAGGGATGAAACCCAGGTCCCAGCATTGTAGGCAGATTCTTTATACTTCATGGGAGAGGCAAACTTTTATTTTTGCCAGAGGAGCCTGGCAGTCCATAGGGTCATAAAAGAGCCCAGTATGATTTATCAATTAAATAACAACAACAACAAAACATATATGTTGTTTGTAATTGTGATGGCACCTCATAAATACACCCTCACAGATTTAAATGTCTTTTAAGATCATATATTTTACTTTTGTTGTATGTTAAAGCTATATTTTAACAATTATTTGAGTTTCAATAAATATTTTGTTAATATTAAAACAATATCTTAGTAAACAAGGTGAAACTGTTCTGAAAAGGTACTACTTCATCTTTCACGAGTTTTAGTCTACTATAAGCTGTTCTCTAAACTATCAATACAATTATCCCAAATAGGATTTAAGATTAGGGACATTTTGTGTCCACTTTTGTAATAAGTATTTGAACACTTAAAAAATAAATCTTTCATACTGTTGTCACTGGCGTTTGATTTCATGTAACACTCAGAGGTTTCTGTGTACAGATGTGATAAACTCTCTGAAAACACTAAAGTATGGTTGGGCTAATTTCAACTGTTCTGTGTACTTGAATCTTTTAATCATTTTTTTAAATTGTATTATTTATGGCAACCCAAACTCAAATTATATATTAGGCCTTTCTTGATAAACTTGGTTTTGTGTAAAAATAAGCCATTAACTAAGTCTCTTTAAGAATGTGATAGAAAAATTAGAAATCTTGAATGATCAACTTGCCACCAAATTCTCACTTTAATCTTAAAAGTACGTTTTTATTGAATAAATCAGACTTGCATGCATTTGGTTATCATGAGACAATAAAACTACCTAGTGATTTGAAAACTTAGCTTCTGACCTTAATTAAAAGACATTGAATTTGGTATAGTTGAAATACACTGAGGCTCCTTGACCAGATGTCCCAACAGATAGATAGCTTCTTAAAATTAATTCCTTGGTTTTCTGAAGACTTCTTATAAACCTTTATATAGCAATCATTCTGGAATTTTAAATGATAAATAGGTAAATAGAATTTTATTTTGCCTTTGAAAATTGTACCATTTTCAACTGTTTTCCTTTTCCCATTTGTTTGGAGCCTTTCATAACTTCATTTATTTCTTCATTAGATATATATTTATTACATCTTTATGACATGCAAGCCATTTACTGTTCTCACATCTAGGTGCTAGGCAAAGTGTTGGTTTAAATATAAAATCTGTTTCTCTTATTTTCACAAGCAATGAATTTCTCTAAAAGACTTTCACTCTGTATGTAAAATCATCGTATACAAAAGAGAGGGCTTGAGTCAATATCTTAACTGCAGTTACATTGGAAGAAAGCAGCCAGACAACAGGCTGTGGATTGTATCATTAAATTATGTCTGATTATGCAGTGGTGAATATAAAATAAACAGTAGTAATCACATATCTAAGCAGGCATCATTTTAAGGCAGAAATACGGCAGAGCTGGGAAAGCACACAACGGTAAGAGCAGTAGAGTAGCCTTTACCAGTTTATATCAAGACATGGAAATGTTTATGTGTAGCTTTGTGTGTGTGTGTGTGTGTGTGTGTGAATTTGCATATTGTCCTGAGGGAAATCTGTAAAGAGATTCCATGAGCAAGGTTTCTTCAATGCTGTCTGTGAAGGCATCCTCTAAATTTTCAAGAAAATGATTTAAATAATTTGCTCAAATTGCAAGAAAGTTACAGCATCTGGTTTAAACTCATCTATCATGCACAGTAACATGAATAAGTGGAGACATTCATCACTAGGCACACAACAGAAATTGTGTTCTCCTATTGATATAATTAAATACTCATAGAAGCCCAAATCCATAATAGCTTCCAGACTCTTTGTTTAATGCCAAAAATCAATGGCTCCGCTTCCAATGAACTTGATAGGCATATGTTCCCAGTCAGAACCATTGTGAACCCTCTCCAGTTTCTAAACATTTATTGCTGGTACTGTAATAATAAACATCTTGCATTTATAAAATGTAATGTTGCTGAGAATTTTTCATTTTTCAAGAATGCAGAGCACACTATCTAATGGCTCTCATATGTCCACTGTGCCCACGGACAATTTGTCTTCCAAGTGGAGTGTTAATCTGACACCTCAAGGACAGACCTGTTTTCAGAGAGACTGAAAGAAAAGCTACAAACATTCATAGGCTTCAATAACTACTGAAAATCCTAGTGAACTGTGGCTGGGATTACTCAGAGTTCTGGATCACATTACTTCTTCATGCCATATTTTGCTTAAATAATAGTTATTAAAGATGCTATGAGATTATTTTTTGACTTACTGCCAAATATGTACACCAAACACACATTTAATTTATGTGCATATATATAAAATCAAGCTAATAATGACATTTATGATCCAATTGTTTTGTTTCTCATCTGGACTCAGAGATGGGTGTGTATTAGTAATGCAGTTTCCATTTGCTTAAGCCAGTTGCATGTGATAACCCCACAGCAGTGACGGAGGAAGCAAATATATTCTTTGGTCATAAACACTGCAGGGCAGAGCAAAATCCCTCCATTAAAGACAAATCCAAGATTTTGATCTCAGGTCAAGGGTAGCATATTAAACATAAAGCTTTTCTATTTTTGTAAATTAATAGATTCTCCCCTTCCCCCAAAAAAACAACCCACAAAAATTGGAATTTTCTTAATGGCAGTATTCTGCTTGGAGTAAAATCTTAAAAACTCATCGCATCAGTGTAATAAAAGATTACTTCCTATAAGAAAAATTTAATTGACAGAGACGGGAAAAATACTGAACTAAAGCTATAAACAAGACAAACATATTCACACCTGGATATCTCAGGTCAAGGGTAGCACATTAAACATAAAGCTTTTCTATTTTTGTAAATTAATATATTCTCCCCTTCCCCCCAAAAAACAACCCACAAAAATTGGAATTTTCTTCATGGCAGTATTCTGCTTGGAGTAAAATCTTAAAAACTCATCTCATCAGTGTAATAAAAGATTACTTCCTATAAGAAAAATTTAATTGACAGAGAGAGGAAAAATACTGAACTAAAGCTATAAACAAGGCAAACATATTCACACCTGGATCCATACAGTTTGCCTCTCTTATTTTACATGCATTATTAATCTTAACATTCCCTGCTGGCTTGAGTAAGACCTGAATATTCATACCAATATCTTTAACTATAGCAATGTTTTATACAGGTGTGAGGATAAAGTAAATATTATATCCATCAGGCTCATATACACATTTTGCTCATGACTTTGTCATGATTTATATTTAAGAATAAGGTGTTTGGTCTCCAAAATTGCCTTCACAGCAATTTTTAACACTCTTTCCATATTTCTTAATCCAAGGAAGTACTTAATTCTATGCTTTGAAATAATGACAGCTTCTCAAATGGAAAAAGCAACCATGCTTCTCATATATGTTTATCACAATTATTGTTTTCTGTACTAATACCCTAGGCTATTGACTTCCTACCTACAACCATGTAGGAAACAGTTATGATGTGTGCTATACAAAATGCCAAAAGAATGTCTAAACTAAAAAACATCTTTAATATGAGTTTAATATTTTAGACCATGTTACTTTGATTTCAGCTACAAATGTTTTCACACAGGCTAAAATGATTCACCAGACTTCCAAAGTTCATCTTTGTGTTCAAACTCTAGTAGTTGAGAATTCAGCATCTCTTTCCATATTTCTTAATCCAAGGAAATACTTAATTCTATGCTTTGAAATAATGACAGCTTCTCAAATGGAAAAAGCAACCATGCTTCTCATATATGTTTATCACAATTATTGTTTTCTGTACTAATACCCTAGGCTATTGACTTCCTACCTACAACCATGTAGGAAACAGTTATGATGTGTGCTATACAAAATGCCAAAAGAATGTCTAAACTAAAAAACATCTTTAATATGAGTTTAATATTTTAGACCATGTTACTTTGATTTCAGCTACAAATGTTTTCACACAGGCTAAAATGATTCACCAGACTTCCAAAGTTCATCTTTGTGTTCAAACTCTAATAGTTGAGAATTCAGCATTAATACACAGTAAGCTGGAAATATCTCTGGAATAAATATGTGGAATATGGCATAAGTTTTGTTGTCCCATCATGAAAACAACAATCTTGTCTCCTGCCTTCTTTTTTTTTTTAATTACTAGCACATAACATTATGTGTATTAAGGTACACAACATTATAATTCAATATCTGTACGTATTGTGAAAGGATTACAGCAATAATTCTAGCTAACAGTCATCACCACACATAGGCTTTGTTATTTTCCTTGTGATGAGAGCTTTAAGATTTATTCCATTAGCAACTTTCAAGTATACAACACAGTTATTATTAACTAGTCACCAGACTATATGTTACATCCAGTGACATTCATTTTATAACTGGAGGTTTATATCTTTTGACCACTCTCACCCATTTCACGCTATTCCCAACCCCCTGCCTCTGGCAATCACTAACATGTTCTCTGTATCTTTGAGGCTGTTTTTGTTGTTGTCATTTTGCTTTGTTTCATTTTATTTTTAAGATTCCACATGTAAGTGATATCATATGGTATTTGCCTTTTTCTAACTTATTTCCCTTAGCATAATGCCCTCAAAGGCCATCCATGTTGTCACAAATGGCAAGATTATCTTCTTTTCTCCTGCTCATAGTCTATACCTTTAATCACTTAACATTTATAACATTATCTCGTGGGCTTCCCTGATAGTTCAGCTGATAAAGAATCTGCCTTCAATGCAGGTGATCTGTGCTCGATACCTAGGTTGGGAAGATCCCCTGGAGAAGGGAAAAGCTATCCACTCCAGTACTCTAGGGCTTCTCTTGTGGCTCAGCTGAAAAAGAATCCACCTGCATTGCAAGAGACCTGGGTTTGATCCCTGGGTTGGAAAGATCCCCTGGAGAAGGGAAAGGCTACCCACTTCAGTTTTCTGGCCTGGAGAATTCCATGGCCTGTACAGTCTGTGGGTTCACAAACAGTCGGATATGTCTAACAAGACTGACAGACACGATAACATTTATAACACTATCTTGTGTCTATTAAGTAGAGCAAACAAAGTTGGGCCTGTTTAACTTAACCAAAAAAAATCACCGTCTGCCAATGAGTATTATACAAAACCAGCCAGCTGCCTGACACTAGGGTGGGGAGATGTGAGAAGACCAGGTACCCCTGGGCAGGTGGCGGAGTGCCAGGAGGGGCTGGGAAAGAGAAGGAAAAGGAGCATCTTAGATGGGAAAGGAATATCTGTCTTAGTGAGAGGGGTCAAAGGAGGGGCTTGAGAAGCATGACAGCTCAGCGCTTTCTCCAGGATGGCATAGTGCGGGGGTGCTGAGTGCCGCTGCCTTTCCCAGGGCCTTGCCTGGCCCACCTGCCTCCTCAGAACTTGGGGCCCAACTACTCCTGACTCCAACACAAAAGAAGAATCTTCAAGAGTTCCTGTCCAATTTTAGAAATCTTTCAAAACCATTTTCCTCCAAAACTCAAGTTGATTGGCATGACAAAATTTAAGGCAACTCCAAACACAACTTCCTATGTTTAATAAGGAAACCATGGTTAATGAAGCAAAACTGAGAAAGAGGTATTTTTTGAGCTAAACATAGCTTCAACATTCTTTTCAAAGTCTTTCTTTTTTTTTAATAAATCTTGGCAAAGAGTTTTCTAATCAAATGTACAAATCCAGAACGTAGTAAAACGGCCCATATAAGTAGATGTTTATTCTGAAGAAGTTTTCAGTGCTGTGGATGACCTCTTTGTTGAGTTTCTGATTTTATCTGTTACTCTTTTCATGCCAAGAACTGCTTACTTAAAGCCACATTTATCTGCAATCTTTCTACTGACGTCATGCAATCTTTTCCGTTAGTAAAGTGATAAAGGCTATGGCTCATGAACATGTATAAATATTTTGTTAATTCATGTTAACACCCTATAGAAATTAAAGCACTTTGCATTTAACTATCAAACATTTATCCTCCAAAAATAAAATATGTAAAAAGGGTATACAATACAATGCAAGTATATATTATCTGACAATCAAGTTTTATCAAAGTTGTTGTCTCTAGTGTTAGATGTCTGATTATTGCTTTTTAAGTTAAAATTTTTATGTTTTTCTAGAAATATTTGAATTCAGGTATATTTCATTAAAAGTAAGATTATAATTCACATACTATTTTATAACATTTTATTTGGTTGTAAGAATGGTGGCTCAGTGTTAAAGAATCATTGCCACAGCAGGAGACGTGAGTTCAGTCCCTGGGTCAGGAAGATCCCTTAAAGGAGGAAATGGCAACTCATCCCAGTATTCTTGCCTGGAAAATCCCACAGACAGAGGAGCTTGGCACGCTACGGTCCATGTAGTCGCAGAGAGTCAGACATGATTAGTGACTGAAAAACAACAAAAAATTATAAGAACTTCTGTTCATGTAAAGAAATATGTACAACATCATTGTAGGGACCAATTAATGCTTTCTTAATTATTTATCCATTATTCCACAGTCAGGCTGCTGGCAGCTTTTTCCTATCATAAACAGTAACATGGTAAGATCTTTACAGCTATTACTTTGAATCTACAGTGCTTACTTCACTCAGGTCTTTTGTATTCATTCTTAGGTGTGAATATAGTGAGGTCAAAGGGAAATATATATTTTGTCAACGTCTTCTATAACTGGTTTACTGAGTCACTTGTGTATAAACAGTTTGACTCAATTTGTTGGGTGATGTTCATAAATGTTGGAAAAGATTAGAAGATCATTTAAAATCTACAACTGATAAATTTTAAAAAATATAATAGCTGCTTATTTTGAATTAAGTCTACAATTAGTTTTTATATAATAAAGATATTTGGTATCTCTTTCTGTCTCGATTTTCCTTCTCAATTTTGCTCAGGCAAGATCATAAGCTTTCATTTAGAAGACAATAAAGTGAATTTGTGGAATTGAAACACATGAAATATGGAAGTCAAATAATCCTTTGAGAAGAAGCCACCTGCTCTCTTTTTAGACATCTGTATTAAAGTCACCTCAAGGACTTTATCACTCAGACTAAATTTCCACACCTTAACCTCCACAAAGTCTGCAAAATCTACGCTAATTGTAGATCCTTCCAAAAATTGTGATGCTTCTTTAACAGGGTTAATGTATAGCATATATGGTTAATTCCTGGGAACTTAACAGTTCTAATATAAGTCAATACCTCCAAAGTGGTGCAAGAGAATCCTGATCAGTTTTTACAGTCAATTATTTTGTAGGAAAAAAAAGATTAACATGCCATCATCATTTTTCCTTTGCTCCCATTGTATGTTAAAATAATTTTTGAGTGAATAAATTAAGGTGGAAACATTATCTTCCCCACTCACAAA